>VZRX01020562.1:20750-129736 GCA_013398075.1 Notiomystis cincta
CCTTCCTCCCCCTCCACCTCCCCACCCCGGCGTTAAGAAATGCAAATGTGGCCAATCCTATTTTATGTTAAAAAGCGAAAAAACATTTCAATGTATTCTTGTCTTGTATGACTGGCTAAGAGCCTCTAAATCCCCACCATTTACCAAATTAAACTAATTGAAAGAGCTTCCAAAAGCCACATCTGTAGGCTGACGTCTGTCCCTGCCTTTCGCTTTAGGCTGGGGGAAACTGTTCTCCATCCCATTGATCCCTGAATAGTCACGCCTGTCAGGAAGCCACATCAACCATTATCATTCTAATTTTACTGCCTTTCTTGGTCCCTAATCTAATTTGCAATGATGCTTAAGCATTTCGCAAAGCCATAGCACTTTCTTCAGAATTTCAACAAGAGCATTAAACCCCCAATTTACATTAATGAAGTGCACATTTAATTAGGGGAGAGGGCAAATGGAGGGCTCTTCAAGAGCAGTTTGTGTGATATGATAGGCACTTGAAAAACGAAGATGTACCTGATAAAAGACTCTCATGCAGCCTTCGTGCCTCATTTCATTTCTCAGCTTCTTTCCCTGCCCCAGCCAGTCTCCTCTCCTGTCCCAAACGCTGGAGAACAAGGGCAAGGAGAGAGAGCAGCATCTCCCGGCCTAGAAGGTTGCCCAGTGTGCATCTCCCACAGATTGGAAGCTCTGCTCTCAGGGGTCAGGGGTGTTTCAGGCTCCATCCTGCACAAACTTGCATGGAATCTGTATCCAGCCAACCCTGTGCTTCCATACATTCAAAGCCACACACTTGTGCCCTCAAACTGGCTGGAAAGAGCCTTCTCTACCTAAGGTTTTCCCTCCTCAAATTCATCCAAACACAGGCACAGACCCAGAGCTCGGTTTCTGGGGGCAGAGACTCCAGCTCACTGAAGGTTTCCTATCATTTAACACGATCAGAGTCTGCCTGGAGCTCCATGTGTACCAAAGCACCGCTCATCCAGGCACCATTCAGAAAAGAGATCAGTGAACTGGTTCTAGTGCTTAAACATCAATTCAGTGCATGTATATCTGCAATTTTCTGCTGCTACACTCATGTCCTGCTGTAGCTTTGAGTGGCAGAGAACTCAAATCTTATTTTGAGCTTTATCCTTTGAAACCGAGGTAGGAGCAAAAAATATGAAGAAATGAAGCACCACCCAGCACCTCACAGTATGTTCCATCTCTCAGCACTGCTGGTGTCCCCCCCTCAGTGTTAGTGCAGGCAAGGGACTAGCAATACAGAAACAGCCACCAAAAATGGGATTTGGGAGCAGCCTCTCTGCTGGGCTGCAGGTCAGCAGGAATTAAAAACCTAAAAAGCTGCTAAACAGAATGTATGAAACAATTTTAAATTAATAAGTTCCATAGAGAAGGCTTACATGAAGTTTTTTTCAAATTGAGTGCAGCTCTTTGAAAGTCTTATCAAGTCTGCAGAAGAGAGGCAGCAATGTATTTACAACTGCAAAGGACCATGCAAAATCTGTTATAGCAGATAAGGCAGAATGTGTCACAAAATAATTCCTGAGCCTCGGACGGAAATATCGTCAAAGAACCAGCGGGAGGGGAAACGTAGGAGAGCACACACAGACAGATATATGGCTGTACAAGTGGAGAAATCTGAGAAGTAAAATAAAGGAAGTGATTTGGAAATAAGTAAGTAGCTGACAGAGTGAGAGCAGAGTGATTTCTAGCAGCAACGCAGCAGGAGACAAGGCTGAAGAAGGCGAGGATGAGGGCGAGGGTGAAGAGGTTAAGCAGCAGAGAATGAAGACATGAGAGAAACGCGAGAGCAATGCCTCACAATCACACAAAGATTGTTATGTCAGCTGAGATTCTTTGGGGAGCTACGTTTTAGCAGCAATAGCAACATGAACAAATACATTAATGTTACAGATTCCTGCCAAAAACTTTCCCATCAAATGATACACCTGCTCCCCAATGATTTTCTCTCCAGCATTCTGTCTGGAAAGAAAAAGCTGCAATGCTGAGTTGTTTTACTATGAACTATCCCCTTGACTGGAGACAGAATCAATGCAGGAGCTACTGTGAAGCACAGGACAACCCAAGCCCTGAGGGTCTCTGGGGGCAGCAGGCCCCGGTGGAGGGGGCATCTCTGCAGCACCCCAGAGACTCTGGAGGGGACCCTGATCAGCATAGGTTCCATCTGCCTGGGTACAGGTCACACATCTATGGCCTCTTTCACCCCTGCTTTCCAAAATTCCTGGTCAGCAGCAGCTCTGGCTGCCACCCACAAATGCCATGAAGGGGGACACTGATGCTCATGCATTACTTTTGAGTAGAGACAAAAAACATGCTTTCAATCCAGCATTTTATTTACAAGGAAATTTGGCCAAATTCCTCTGCTGTGAACATAAAAAAAATATATATCTCTAAACTATTGGGGAAAAAGAGAAGAGGAAAAAGCTCCCTGCTTTTTACACTGTTGAAACTTATGTTCACAATTTTGAACATTTCCTTTCCTTTCCAGAACTGCCATCCTCACCCATAGGCAGCACGTTGTATGCACAGAGCAGCCCAAGCAGAGGTCTCTCTGACCTTCCCTGATGAGCACCCAGGCCAATTTTCTGTCCCACATCTCTCTCACGAGCCAGAGTTGCACTTCTGTGGAAGACACTGCCCAGGGAAGGGTGGAAGGAGTCTCTAGAAGAGGCAAAACACTGCTGTGAGCCTGCCCCAAGGGAGGGTGGGGACGTGCCAGCATCTGGCTTACACTGGCTGGAGCATCTTAAAATTCCAGACTTGCATGACACATGTAGCCCACCACTATGGACAAGACCCTGTGTTTGAACCATTCCCCAGCAGAACAGGATTTGGTTTGTGCACTTCTGGTGTTGCATTTATAAGTCAGAGTGGAGGAATTGGTTCTTGTTTCCATGAATTTATTATAAACACAATTCTAGAGCGAGGGTCATTCAAGCTCCTTCCTGGTTTGTTGACACTGGCATTGTTTCTGCTGCATTACTAATCCAAAGGGTTCATACCAGGTAATAAGACAGAGCAAAAGTACTTGGCTAAATTCTGATTCATCCGCTCGCCGAGCTGTTACACAAACTGGGGGACACGTGGAGTGGATGCAGTGGATGTGGATAAGCTGAATGAATCTGAGACCTGCTACTGCACTTACCTTCTCTCTTAGGGTGGTTCTGTTTTGCTGTCCCCAGCCATCAACCCTCAAAGGCTACTGCAAGGGAAGATCTAATTTGGGAGTGTTCTGCTAAACAGCACCACAAATGAATCCTCCCCAGTCACCCCCTAAAAATGGCCCTGTCTGACCCCTGGAGCAGCCCGAACTGTGGGCAGCAGCAGCAGCAGATGTCCTCACCTCCGTCCCTCATGTCTCCCAGCTGGGATGAAAAGCAAGGCTAAACCTCACTGCCAGTGAATTCAGTGCCACTGCTCTTCCACGAGCTGGAGGCAGCCTGCTGTTTGGACAGCGTGGGGGAGTGTTTGCAGTCTGCCAGCACAGATCGGGGTGGCACCAATTGCCCCTGCTGGCACCGTGCTGGCAACCTGAGCAGCCCTGGAAGAGCCACGAGAAGCAGCCAGGACCCAGCCCTGCCAAGGCTTTTGTTGCCTGTGCTCTCATTGCTTGCCATTGGAAATTTGCCTCATCAGAGACCCTGTGGGGGACTTTTGGCCTGGGACTTTTGGCAGAGTTTTTGCTTTGCAAAGGACCATGCTATTGGGCCATGCCACCATCCATCTGTGCATACAACGTGCTGCCTGTGGGTGAGTTGGAGATTTCTCAGTTCTGGAAAGGAAAGATACCAGAGTGGCTTCCTTTTTCCCCCTTGCTTCAATTTCATGGCACAGAGATTAGGGTTTTTTTCCTCCTCCCAAAATTGTGAACATAAGTTTCAACAGTGTAAAAAGCAGGGAGCTTTTCCTCCTCTCTTTATTCCCCAATAGTTTGGAGATATTTTTTTTTCAGTTCACAGCAGAGGAATTTGGCCAAATTTCCTTGTAAATAAAATGCTGGATTGAAAGCATGTTTTTATCTCTACTCACAAGTAGCACATGAGCAGCAGGATCACAGGGCTGATGTAATATGGAATCCCATTTCTAAACAGAAGAGTAGCACCCAGCAGAGTTGTTGAAGCCCAGATAAAAACAAACCATTAAGGTGGAATCAAGAAAATTAACACAGAGCAAAAATACAAAACCAATATTTAAAGTAATGAATTGTTTGTAAAAAGTCAGATTCTGGGAAACTGTTCTCTGTTTAATCTTCACTGTGTCTTTTAATCACTTGTTCAAGTAACACGTTAACAAACTGAAACTGCCCTGTTTTGATGGCCATGTGAATTAGATCACATTGTGGATGGCAGCTGTGCTAATTCACCCATGCCAGCAGCCTGTCTGCTTGGATGATAGCAAGCTTCCTTCAAAACTCGTACAGCTGTGCTGGTTTTGCTTAGGAACTTCTATTGAAGTCCCCAAAAAGGGAGAAAAAAAATGACCAGAGTATTACAACTTTAAAAAAACCTGACAGAAATCTCCATCGGATAACTTCAAACATAATAACTCATGGTGCTATTTTCCACGGGATATTTATGAAGCATCTGGATATTACACTAACATAAAAGTGCTCTTCCAGCATATGAGGAAGCTTTCTGAAGTTATAGTTCTAGTTTTAATTCTTCTGTGTCAAAAACAGTGTCCATTTAATATCAATTTAACCTTATTTTTTGAACCAAAATATGCTTATTTACTAGAGGACACTGAAAAAGATCCTTCACATGCCTTAGTTTCCTTCTGGCAAACTTCTGAAAGGACCAAGTAAGTTATTCAAAATCATCAATAAAATATTTTACTTGAAAAATACTTTTCTTTTAAATAAGCCCACTCTCCATTGCCTGTAGGACTGCAGGAGCTGCTGACCTGTGTTATTGCTGTTGTAAACTTTGCAGATCTGAAATCCCTTCTAAAAATTTACCTTGTTACATAAATTCAACAAAATACTCAAAACAAGTACTCAACCCCAAGTAACCTGACAGAGCTGTGTCAGTGGCCTCCAGAAGTGGAGGGGTTTCTGTAGATTACTGTAAGGCTCCTTGGTCTGTGCACGGTGACAAAATCAAAGTGATCAATAAAATTGAACACTTGTAGACTTTATAACACTGGGAATAATTCAAGCATTTCCCCATCAGGCAGTAGATGGAAAGTACACTGATAACACTGATACCACATTTTACTGAAACCCAAACCAGCTCTGTAAGTAATTCTAGCTTGGAGACTGGAAGCAAAATAGGGACAAAGGTCAGAGATTGGCATAGACCAAATAACCCATCTTTTCAGTATCTTTTCAGCATCTTTTCAGCATCTTAACACTGTATACTTGGGGGTGATGGTCAATAACTGTATTCTCAGGATCTCAGTTACCTATGGATGATCCCCCTTTGTTCCCCACCAAACTTATGGCCCTCATCACCTTCTGAGCTGCAGCTGAATTGGTTATTTAGAAAGAAAGAGCAGGTCTGCACGGGGCTGCCACAACCAGCCTAGGCAGGGACTATTACTCTCTCTGGGTGTGCCATGACAGGCACTCTGTGATTGTTCTGAGGTCACTTGTGGCACCTCTGCCTCAGGCAGAAGATCTGGATCACAAAGAGTCACTTGGACCTCGAGCCCACCTTCCCCCTGGCTCCCTGGTGAGTCATGTTGTTGGAAATGCTTCACTGATTAAGAATAACAGTTTTGTCATGTGGCCCTTTCCACTTCCACAAAAGATGCCAGGTCAGCCACTTTTCAGTACCATCCAGCATGCAAAAATGTAAACAACAAATGGAAGGCACAGCATGTGGAGGCTTTCCAGGGTCTGCAACCTGCTTTGAGGCAGGATTGGCTGTCCTGGATATTGTCCCAAGACAGCAGCACAGGAGAAAGCAAGCTCTAGTGAGAGTAGAACCACGCCATCCACAGGAGACCTCAGGCTGGTTTACCACAAGAGGTGTGAACCTTCATCAGGCTTCCCACCTCTCTTTTGGCATGTGTTTGTCCAGCTTTATGCAGGAATTAATTCCAGCAGGAATCTGTGCTGTGTAACAGGGTGCCAGTGCATACAGGGCCCTAAATGGGCCCCCACGTGATCCTGCCTGTCACAGGGTGGCCTGTGGAAGTGGGACATGTAAAATCACCAGAGGGGTATTCTGCACACTCAGTCATAAATAATTAAGACTAAGCTGCCTTCTTCAGCCCACCAAAAGAAGGTAGTGTCATTTGGCTCAGGTTTGAGGAGTTTTCATTTCCCTTTGGAGCAGCTTCAAAAAGCATTATAAATATATAGCCATGAAACAATAGCCTGAAGACAACTCCAGCAAACAAACTGATTCCTACACCTGAGTCTCCCAGGCAGGGACTGTAATTAGGACAATAATCCACGTGACAAAAAATTATATAGTAACAAATAGCTGGGAAGGATGTGGATTGGGAGACAAAGGGAGGGGATGAATGAGTCAAATCCTTTAACTGCTCGGAGAGAGTGGTGGGAGGATGAGAGCAGAAACAGAAACACATTTAGGATTCAGTTCTCCAGGGAGGCTGTAACAGGTTTGTTAGCAGAAATGCACTCCCACTTGGCACACTGCTGAAACCACACAAAACCTGGTGCACCTGCATTTTCCACTGCAAATTGTCACTTGTGGTCACAGTCTCCTGAAATGCTATCCCTAATTCTAGGAATGTCAGAAAAATATTTCTGAGTGTAGGCTGGCATTTCTGAGCATGCATCTGTTAAAAACTGTTCTAGCACTGAAACTCCTGTTATGTAACACAGATATTTCTGAATAGCTTTCCATAGCATGACTGGGAAATGGAACCTTTTCAGATATATACATTTCACCATGCTGCAGGCAGCTGTGAGATTCTAGCAATTCCAGGATATTACCATTCCAATTTAAAATTGAATATTTGTGTAGATAGCTTTTTCCTTTCCCTTCTTTTCCTTTCTTATGTGCATATGCTCAGCTTTCAACAAAGGTACTTATTTTTTTTTCCTTTTCTCAACCTTCTCTTCCCAGACAATCCTAGCTTATGGTTTGCATGGCTTTACATGCACTCAAGGCTGTAAAACATTCACCACACCTTCAGGTGCTTGTAAACCTTATGGTGAAAGGCAACACTAAATATTTTATTGAAGACAGCATATTTGATTTTTGCCAAAGTGCAGAACTTTACTCCTGCACAAGTGTTTGCCCTCACTAAGAAATAAAAGGCAGACGTGCCACATGAACCTGTGGCTTTATCGAAAGTCCACGAGTGTCAGTCTGAAGAGCAAAGGGCAGGGGAAGAAATGTTGATGTTTATGGGAATGCCTGAGAGGAAGAAAAGAAGTCTGATTTGCCTGCAGAGCAGGCAAATCCTTCAGCTTCACCTGATCATTTCTGTCTATTTTCTCCTGTTTCTGCTTTTTGTTTCCTTTGCCCCTTTTTATTTTTTTATGTTTCTCTCTGCTTCATGTTTCAAGTCTTGTTTTGGTTGGGTGCAATGTGTGAAAGAGAGGCAGGCTAGTAACAGGACTTGTATTTGTCAATCACAAATTCTTTCACTGAACACAGCAACTGAAATATTAGAAGCAAATTAATGATAACATTCACTGTGAGATGTCAAAGCTAGGGCCATAATTATTATTTTGTTTACTGAAAACCTAAAAAGTAGGAAAGGACAGAGCAATTTGACCTACACTTAATGCAAGGGATCAGGTAGCAGAAATCTGAGTGCAGTACTCAATGAACTGGTGATTTTAGCTACACTGCAGCCCCTCCCTGAGCCAGGCTTCCTATTTAAAATTTAGATACTGCTTAAAATATTTCCCAGAGGTAGGAGTTTTAATGTTGACATGTCCTCTCGGGAGTTAAGAATGCACTACCAGCGTGGGAATTTTTCCTTACTGTGTCAGTGGATGAAATTCAGCCTCGAGTTGCACTCATCAAAAACACTCCCTCTTACTCACTCCTGCTTCCTCCTACTTGCTCCACACATTGCCATGCATTTGGTCTATTAGGAGTTCCTCCTTGGCACTTCCACCTCTACTTCCCCTAAATCCGTGGTAAGTACAAATCTTCCTAGTTTTAATATTCTCCTGTCTGTATCTCATGTTGTCTTTGGTCTCTGCTAGCACAGCTCCTTTTTAAGGGTTCATTTTCTCACAGTAGAGTCTCATTCTGTGCTGTACAAATTGCAAATACTTAAAGCAGGAGGAGGAAAAGTATTCTGTGTATTTTGAGGCTAAACTGCTGATTGCTGCGTGGTCTTTAAATATCCCAGTGGCAGTAGAGAGTGCTCAAAACAGAGGATACACGCTGGAACTTGGGGAATATTTACTCTTGAGGGAAGATACCAGGTATTAACCCCTTAGGAAAATGGTTTACCTTTTTCTCTTTCCTATTTCATGATTTCTTTCATTTAAACTTATTTAACACTGAGTTGTCGTTTCTGTATGACACTGCAATGCAGAAGGAAAATAACAGAGAAGAGCTGGGTCTAAGCTGTGTTTTTAGGCTTCTTCACTCCTTACTGCTTTGGAAGATTTTTCTTGGTGTGGGGAGAGCTGCCTCCTGGAGCATCTGCTTGTTAGCATTTTCTAAGTGTTTTAGAGCAGTCACTGCCTATTCAGGGAGCTCCATGTAGCCTCACTATACCTGGTCAAGGCAGGCGAGGTCTTAGCAGAGCAACAATCCAAGTCAGACACTTCCTGCAGCTTTTGTCAGAGGACAACAGTAATTACCATCATTCATAAAAAACAAAACCGATTTTAACATTTACAAAATATTACTTTTAGTCAGACACCTCATTAGCAACTAGGGAAATAATTCTTTTATTCTTTTCTCAAAATCTAAACCCCCTCCTAGCATATACTGAACCTGGTTAATTTGTTTCCTTTTGTCCTCATGGTCTTGATCCCACAAGGAAAAAAATGTTCTTTAGTCTGATCAAGGAGGGTGTGCTAGTGAAAATCAAGCTTGTGTGCTTTGTTTTGAAATAAAGAATTAGGGGACTTTAAAAAAATATTCACTAATGAGTGCCATAGCCTAAAAGCCAGGGGAGAAAGTTTAAAGGACGCTGTCATTTGATGGCCTAAAAGTAAATTGTAATTCAGAAATCACTTGCTATGAGGTTATTTCAAGTTTTCTTACTGTTCACTGTCGAATTAGAAAGTTTATTTGCATTTTATTTACAGAAAATGAGCCTGACAGAATCCTGGAGTCTCTGTTACAAGAAGCCCCAAACTCTCTGAAAACACCCTCCAAATCAAAGCCTTTCTCTCCCTGTTCAGAAAACACTACTTGTTTCTAGGCTTCTAATTTTTTTGGTTCTGTTTTAATACCTAGGAGATCACAGCAGAGATCACAGACTTGGATTTCAACTCTTGGATGCATCTGGGGAAGAGAGGAGAAAAAAAGACAGTGAACACAGAGGGGCCTGGCAGTTTGGGTGGTATTATAAAAAAAAGTATTCAGGCAGAGTGTAGTGAGAATAGTGGTTTGAAAATACAGCCCTGAAGGAAGAATCTCTAGAGAAACAATGAGAAAGGAATAAATAAAAAGAAAGTTATAAATTCATCTATTTGCTCTTCCCTGACCCTTGCTTTTACTCCTCTTCACAGCAACTACCCTGGGAAAGGCACAATGCTTTCTCCTGTCACAATATTGAGAAAAATTGAAATGGGGAAGAAAGACCACCAGATGCTTTATTGTCTTAGGCGTTTCCACATAATTAGCTGGGAATAAAGGTCCTCTGCATGGTTTCATTGCATTGAATGAACTTGGATATTGCTACACAGTAGTGTGTTTTATGATTCATGCTCTGTTATCCAGCGGCTTTTTGAAAACTGCCAGCTACTTTATCACTGACAGCCAAGCCTGGGCCTACAACTTAAAATGCAGCAATGCAAAGTTAACTGTGCATGACAGATGTCCATGAAATTGTTTAACACACGCACGCATGCACACACCGCACTCTCACACGCGCTCGCACACACACTCTCACAAAGCTGCCTCTTACCTTCCTGCTCTTTCCACTGCCTCTCCCACTGAGTGCTCAAGGTCAGTTTTAAATAGAAATAAAAGCTGGGTGCTTCTGGAGAAGAGATTGTGAGTGCACACTGAGGACCACGGGTTGCTGAAGAATTACAGGCTCTACCAGGAAACTTTCCAGCGTGGCTATGAGAATCACAAAGGCAGCTCCTCGGAGTGCACTGGGAGGGGGACAGGTCCTTTTCCTCTCCCCTTCCTCTTCTCTCCCACACACTTCCTTCTTGTACCTCTCTGCAGATGGGAAGCTTGTGCATGAGGATCCCAAGATACTGAAATTCTCAGCACTGCCAGAGTTTTACCACAGAAGCACCAGTTCCAGAGGAGACAGTCACAGAACCACAACCTTTCTGCCTTTGTACCTGGTACCTAAGTGCTCACTGGCTTCCCTGACAGAGGATTAGGATCACAGGGCGTACAAAACCTTCATATGAGGTGTTCCTCCTTTGAAGAGAACTTGGGGTGCCCTCAGGGGATGTGGTGTGTAGTTGGATGGTATAAACTGGGCCAAGAGAATCAGACTCTCAGGGAGGAACTGAGTGCTGGGCACACAGAGAGGAGCTCACATCAGCTCCGTGCAAGGAGCTGCCTGGTGCCTGGCATCCACCCCTGGGAAGCATGGGCCTCTCCCTGCTCCCCAGCCCACTTGTCAAGCACCATGGCATAAAGAGAGAGGGGGGTGAGCATATCCCTCTCCTTTCTCTGCCTTCCATGAACAGCTCTATTGATTGCCATCAGGTTATTAGCATGGGAAGGTGGTACCCAGTGTGAATGCAAGTGACAGCAGCGAGCCAAAAGAAAGGAAATGGGGAATCAGTTCCCCTTTAGAAGGAGAGCAGAGAAGTCCTCTGGCCCTGCTTGGACTCACTTTGTATTCTGGAAGGGATGAGCCCTTTCCCCAAGGTTTACTGGGTGCTCTGACAGGCAGGAAATAAACATGAAAAACTTTCCCAGTGCTCAGCAAATGGAGCCTTGGGATATGCAGGAGAACATCAGATGAGTTTGTCACATCACAAAAAAAACCACCCACAACAAATGAACATGCAAAAAAGATAAACCAAAACCAAGAACAAAGCAGAGAGATTTATACTCAGTGTTTACTTAGGTCTAAACAAACATGTAATTCACTTTTGTTTAACTTCAAGGTATTTTGCAAGGAAAAAAATAATTCTGCCATATGAAATACTGGGCCAAATTCTCTGCCATCATGCAAACATACTTTTGATTTCACAGAGGTGGCTCATCTTCTTCTGCTTAGCAATTTGGGTTTGTGTCTCTGTCTTGTGAACATTAAAAGCATTATAAGACACAGTCTTCAGTAAACCACATCCAAGTCCAGACCAAAGAGGATGGTCACAATTTTCAGCAGATCTCAGTGTAACTTCTAGAAGGGCTTTTGGAATGGGAAGCAAGAGGCTGGAACGATGGGTGTCACTGATGCAATTTTCCCATGAGATTTCTTTTTAAAGGGTATTTTTTCCCCTCTGACACCCACTAACAGCTCAGACTCATTTTCAATTGCCTGAGTAACCGGTTTTGTGATTTATGCTCGGAGCTTATTAAAGTTTCTCTCATATAAGGCAGCCAAGATCCTCCAGAAATATCAAGAAAATGATCTGCTTTTGATCTTTACTAGGGGGAAAAACAAGTCACGGCTCCCAGCTCCCTGCCAAAGTTTCCACTCCTTCAGCAGAGCATAAAGCAGCTCAGCAGGATGGCAATTCCACAGGGTGGGATGCTGTGTATGTGCCTGTGTATCTGCATGCCTGCCTGCGTGTGTGTGTGTGTGCCTGCGTGGGGCCCGTGGGTGGCCTGCTCAACATTTCGGTGGATGTTTCATTCCCACCCCTTTTACTACGACCCTGGTCAGGCCACTTTTATGCCAGTGACAGCTTCATGAAGCACAAAACATGGAGAAATACATGGCATGAAATTGGCAACAAAGCCGAGCAAAAGAAGGAACAATTCTCTGGCAGGATGTGATCACAATATGGCTGATTGGATCTGGAAGCAGATGCCAGCAGCGGGTATTGTCCCGGTGACTGAAAAGACATGACCCCCGAGGTACAGAAGACAACGAGGCCCTCCTTATGAACCACAGGGGGAGGGGAGAAGAGGTGAAACCAATGAATAAATCAGGCGATGGAAACAGGGGAGAAAAGAAAATGCTAAAGAGGACTTTTATGGGGGACAGGGGCAGCTCAATATGCAAGAGCGTTGCCTCCCCAGCTAGCTGAACACTTGCTCAGACAATGGCTTTTTAACAGATGGGAGCCCTGCTGAAAGGGGCCAAGTTTTGTGCAGTTGAGAATCCCTGTTTGTTTAGTCTGCTGCTGCCCAGGCAGGTGTCTGCAGAAAGGCAGTCCAGCAGGTTAAGTGTCTCAGGGGCGGTTTAAGACAGGCAAGCCTGCATATCAACCAGGACTGGTTTTATTGGCAGAGGACTGATCTTGTTAGACTTGTTTGTGAAGCCGTCAGGGAGGAGAGGAAAAAAGAGATCTCTTTTCTCCCTTCCTTCTAAGGATAGATTTTCCCGTTCTGGGCAATCAGGCACCTGTAAATAAACCCTGCCAGGAAGGCAACTTCATGTCTCAGGTACCAACAGGGCACAAAACACTGCAAAGGAGCACATAACATTGTGACAGGGCTCATAACATCACCACCTGAAATGTCACAACTCCGAGTTCCTACACACACTCTTCTTCTTTCTCCTTTCCTACAATGCATGTCATAACCCAGTTGTTTACACTACAGTTTTCTGGATGGGCTTCAAATATTCAGTATTTATTGCAGATCATTGAAATTCGACTCACACTGTTCCTGACCTCAGTGATGTGCAATTCTCCTGTGCAGTAACAGAGATGCAGCCATTCTCCTCTGGTAATGATGACACCCAGCTAACAGGACTGGTAGGGTTGATTTTTCTTCAGTCACATAAGCACACAGACAGTAAATGCCTCATACAGGATTGGGAGACTCCAGCATGTAAGTGTGGGAGGGGTGTGCTGGACCAGCCCAGAGGAGGTGAATGCCTCAGTCACTCCCAAGACACTCAACAGTGCCCGAGATGACACAATTTTCTTGCATCACCCTATCCAAAATAGCCAACTTACAACAACATGGCTCGTGTAAGGAACACAGAGAATGAGGAGGAGGGAAGCAACACACACATGGCATCATGCCTGAGTGACAGTGAGAGTGTCACCTGGATCACAACAGTCATGATAGCCCTGAATCTCAGGCAACTGAGGGGAAGGATGAAGGTACACCCACATTTCCCTATTCCTACCTGTGCTATTGACTTCCTGGGTGACTTCAGACAGGGTACATCGCTTTGCTATGCTCTCATTCCCCTCTTGCCCTCCACATCCTTTCTCTGCTTAAAATGCAACAGCTCTCGGAGTTGGTAAGAATATGGATTCTATATGTCCAACAAGACTTCCATCCCAATCCAGCTATTTCTAGTTATTCTTCCTTTTGGGAGTGTGAGGCAGTAACATTTCCTATGCTTTTTTACCTCGTTATGTGCTCTGGCACTTTTCTGTAATCATGATTCCCATTGAGAAAAAAACTCCATTGCTCTAATTTTATCTAAGCAGCCTTCCAGAGGATAAAAAGGGACCATTACTTTTAGGAACACTATGGTTCCATGGCTAAATCAGGTCCTTTCTGCCCTAGAAACCCCTTACAATCTCTCTTCCACCTCCAGATCTGTTTTGAAAACAGAGAAGTGAAAGCTTGTTCCCTATATATATATACTGGGTAGAGGCAAAACTACTGAGCCCACCCACAAGAGATCTGCGAAAAAGTGTGAAAGCAGTACTCACTACAGCGAAAGATTCTTCTCCCCCTGAAAAAAAATCTGCATTAGTTTGAACAGCACAAAATATTAATCCCTCCCATAGAATTGCACATGCAATTGCACCTTTGATATTTATTCTCTGGCATAAAAAATGTGGGTCTTGAACTATCAACCTAGAGGCAAAGGTTTTTTAGTCACTTCCAAGCTTGCAAAGCCTCTTTTCTTAGTATTTTTGATACCAAGTTAAACGTTTTTCTTCAAAGTACCTAAGGACAATGCTAATGCTATTTCTGAATTTGCCTCTTCCCATTTAGTTATCTTGGTGCCATTCATTTTTAAAGGCTTAAAGTAGAGTTTATGCGGCATTAGTATTCATAGGCACATGCTAATTTACTCTTATGTTCGGATATGCAAGTGGTTTTTTTCAGATGAAACAGAGGGGATTAGATCTAGATCACTTGCTCTGAAGAAAAGTTGCAGCATGCCTCAACATTCTATTCTTTTCAAAGAGGCATCAATTACTAAAACTAGATTTCTTGTTCCTAAAACAGAAATAAAAATATCTGCTCCAGTCTCATAAAATTAAAAAAAAAAAAAGTGTATTCTGGTATGAGAAAGTCACAAAGTCTCCAAGCCCTCCCTCAGCCCTCCTCTCCCCTCCACAGGGACAAGAGATTATCGCTGCTGATTCCTAATGCCCCTGTGACCACCGGGGGAGCAGAGCCAGGGCTGTGCTCTGGCTGCCCATTGTCAGCGTGGCAGCTGGCGGGAAGGCAGAGGTTTGGGAGTGTCCTGGCCAGCCAGCGCTCGGGGTCACCCTCGGGAAGGTCAGCGTGGCCCTCGCCTCGGCCTCACCGCCATAGAGATTTGCTTCAGGCCTCAAATGTGTTGGAAGGAGCAACTTGCAACAAAAGCTTTTTTTGAGTGTTCCAAAGCATACGGTTGGAGAGGGAAAACACTGCCTTTTTGATTCTGTTTTCACTTTATAACTCAGATTTTAGACTTATTGTTGTTAAGTATATTAGCATTTGAAAGCAAACCCAAACTTTCATCACTTTCCCCTATGTTTTCCATTTGGAAACAAGAGAATTACCTCACCAAAATCCATTTATGTCGTGAATCTGATTTGGAATATGTAATCCTCCATGAGGTGGTAATGCAGTTAGGGGAACATGAGCGGATGCCCTGTTCTCCTCTGAAGGAGCTGTAGGGCATCACAGACCCAGCCCTCCTGCAGACCCTACTGCACCCCACACCTGTGGCCCCACACAGTCATGGATGGCCCAAAGTCACTCCTGGACCTCTTTTGGTGATCAATTTCTTCCCAATGCCATCCAGCAGCCGAGGCAACACTGAGGGGGTGCTTCAGCAGCAGGACATGCAGGCAGCTCAACAAGGTATTCTTCAGACCACTCCACAGGAATGGCTAGGGAGGAAAAGGTTTCATTCCAGGCACTCTCGTTTTTCCAGTCACAGATATTTTCATATTAAGGCATGTTGGGTTTTTCTCTCCCCCTTAGGAAGAAGGAGGAGATGAAATTATGTGAAGTCAGAATTCACTATGGGGTAAAAGCAAGGAGGTCAGCTGAGTACCTGTAGCTACACACTGGAAATGTATAAATATAAACCACTTCTGTGCTTATGAGAGTATATCAAAGCCATTTGGTGGTGCTGATGACCTGACACTGTATCTCAGGTCCACTGTCTTTTAATGGTTATTTTACATTTTGCCCTGACTGTGCCACTAATTTGCATGACCAGAAGACACATAAGCACATGGAAAGGATTTTCCAGAAAATAATATTGTACTAAATCTATCAAAGAACTGTAATGTCTTCACTGAAGCTAAAGAGTGACTACCTGGCCAGACCACCAGGACCTTGGTCAATTAGACATCGAGGTTGCATCAAGATGAGTGCATCAGTGAGAGGACACAGACCTGGGCACAGGAATGCCCCAACAAGCAGATACAACTTTCCCTGACACTGTTTTGGCCCACGCCAGCCAGCACCACCTTGAAGAATGCCCAAGTGCAATTTCAGAGGATGCACATCCCTACCTGGGATGCTTGCAATAAGCAATGGGTGTGCTTCACCCTGCCCTGGATGTGAAGAGGATTTACAATCCAAGCTCAAGCTGTTCCTCACCACTGGCCTCTGTGCCCAGGAGCACTCTGGGACATGTTTAATTGTGTCATTTGTGTAACCCCAAGGCCCACTTTCCACCAAGATGTGGAAATTATAGCTGTTTCTTGGCATCAAAATTTAAGGACATTGCACAGCTTGTTTTATATCAGGTTGTAATACAATTTATTACATAATGCACACAAAAGTAGGGGCTTTCAAAATCTGTCATTCCCAAGAGAGGAAGTTTTGGGTTTAAAGTTGTGCAGATAAGTTCTGGTACAACTTTTAACCATCACTCCTACCTGAGTCCCTCAAAAGCATTACTGTGAAGTCCATGTGTAAAACAGGATTTTTGAGGCAGTCATTTTATGCCTGGGAATCAGACACTGGGAGATTCAGATGAACAATATTTTCATTTTTTTTTTTATCAATTTGAAATATCTCTGCTTGTTTAAGTTTAGGTATTAAAATCATCCAGTTTTAGCCCTGTATACATTCAGAGTACAGTTCCCTGTTGACTTCAACTGTAGAATTTATTGTAGGGCAATTCTATCAGAGGCATTACAGCCCACCTCAGACCTCAGTTCTCCTTTTCCTTTTCAATTTTTTTCCCTCCTCCTTCTCCTTTTCCCTTTTCATTTCTCTTTTTCTTCTTTTCCTTGTTTCTGTCTCCTGCTTCCCTTGTCCCCTTCTCACACAGGTCACAGGGTGCTGAAGGCACCAAATGCATAGGATTCACCATGTTGCTCTGTCCAGATGGAAATAGCAAGTAAAGGGAAAGCTTTGCTCTCAGTTTTGCTCCCATGTAATCTTGCACTCAAGCCCAGGAAAGACAGACATCACAAAAAAATTCTGATTTTCTACTAACTCTGAAAAATATGTATTTTCACTCAGGTTTCCCTTAGAATTGAACAATCTCCTTCAGTTGAAACTCCATGCCATATTTAGGCTTCTAACACAGAAAAGCTGCTTTAGGGCAGGCAGGTGCAGCGAAAAAGCTGGTCCTGTGAGCATTCACAGTGGCCCTACTCCTTCCAGGATTTCTCTCCAAAAGCTGGGATTTGGCTGTAGCCAGTGAAGTCCACTTTCGGAAACAAAAATTGCTGCTCTTGTTTAGGTAAAAGAACCCATTGCTGGTGTAAAATAAAGAATACATGAAGTTAAAATATGTAAGGGGAAAAAAAATTAAAAAGTGCCCTTTAATGTAACTGTAACTGCAGTATACTGCCAATATTTTACTGTGAGTTACATGAAATACTCTGGTTAATGAAATAGTCCAGCAGTGGCTGGACTGCACAAATGCCTCAGGTTTTCTGTGGAAGCACAAAACAGAGTATCTCACTCTTTCATGGAGCACAGAGAAGCTTGAAATCACCACCCCAGGCAGGGGAACGGCTTTCAAACCAAGCGGCCTTTTCTCCACTTCCCAATTTGTGATTTCTGAAAGGCTTGCCATTTCTAAACCAGCTTTGATGTCTGCTTGTGCAAGTCTGGGAGCTGCAGATCTGAGCAGGGAGCCCCTGTCATGTCACTTCATATATGAGTTGTGTGAATATTTCTGTTCATGAACCTATCCACAAACAAGTGGGAACTTAAGCCCCTCAGAAATCAGTGCAGCACATCCTATGGACACAGTAATCCTCCCCAGCTGACCTCCTCTGGGCTGGGAAAGCTCATCCCCATAGGCATCCAGGACCCAGCTGACTGGTGCTGAAGCACAGAATGGACCAAACAAGCTGACCCCTTTGAAAACTGATTTAATTGGACCTGAGTCCTTGATGCACTGAGGCTTCCAGCTCTGCTTGTTTAGCAAGAAAAGCTCTCTTAATTTCTTATTGTGGCACACAAGATTTAGTGCAGATCCTTTAATTTAAATGTCAGAATGTGAGCAGTAATTTATTTCCATAAAACAAAAAACAATAAAGTCAAATACATTAAGTTCTGGCTGTGAGAGCTCATATTATAGAATTTATAATTGTACAAAATACAAATAGAAAAATCTACCCACCAGAGGATGAGTTATTATCACTCACTTAAGCATTTGTTTCAGGGCTGGTGAAAGCAGTTGCAAGAAAACAATGAAGAAAAAAAGAGAAGAAGTCAAAGTATTTGGGACATTGGAAGCTCCTCAGTGACAATCAAACATGGGGAACAGGACCAGCTGATGTGTCCCTACACCTGCTGGCCTTCCCAAGTGCTTCTCTGCTGTTCCTCCAACCACTCTGAGGCTTACTCTGACCTCCCATTTTCATACTGCTTACAGTCTGCCAATTTTCATTTTTGCATTACACTTCCCTACAAGTGGTAAGGAACACGAAAGAATAAGAAGTTGTATTCCTTCCAGCTGGGACTACATTTTTTCAGCAGCCAGCACCTGGGATAACCAAAAGCTGGACTTTAGTAAGACCTTATCTGACACCAGTGATAACATCACAAACACAACTGTGACATAGGAATTCAGATGATGATTTCCTGAGTCAAACCAGAATGACTCAATAAACTTAAACTCTGAACACATATCTTTGAAAGGAGCAGAAGTATTCCAGCTGGTACCTGCACCAGAACTTCTTAGAATTCGAGCTCTGACCTTCATTCTATCAAACTAAGATATCCCTAAAGTGACCATAAAGCAATGAGGAATATCTAAGTCATCCTGGTGAAACTTAGTATTTGCAGGAACTATATAAACAAAGGGCATAGCAAAAATGCACAATGCATAAAACAGCCCCTTTATTGATATTTAGGTGACAGAGGAGAGGCAGAACTGAGGACAAAACTACCAGAAATGCCATTCAGAAACTATGCTTTATACCACAGCTCCAACTATTACAAAAGCCCCTGAAGCAGAGCTACAGGAACAGAGTCTGGTGCCTGCAAACCTGCTGCCAAGCCTCCCCACTTTCACTGCTGACCCTCATGCTACATGCTGTGGAGAGGCTCAGGATGTGTTTTTCTGTGCCTCTTTTCTGTAGAGCAAGAGTCAGCTGAAAAGGGACTGAGGGTGCACTTGATCCCTGCATCCAGATTACTGATAAAGATATTAAACAGAACTGGCCCCAAAGCTGAGCCCTGGGGAACAGTGGCAGCCAGCTGGATGTAACTCCATTTGCTGCCTCTCTCAGGGCTCTGCCATTCAGACAGTTTTTAACCCAGCAAAAATACACCTGTCCAAGCCATGGATCAAGAGAATGCTTACAGGAAGGGTTTCCTTGGCAAAAGGCATCTGCTGTGCCTTTTTGAGATGAGATGGGCATGATCTGACAGAGCTGCAGCCCGTGTGAGGGCTTATCAGGACCAGAAGGACAGGGCAATAAATTTTGGGATCTACATGATGTCCTTGCTGTTTTGCTTGTGATAGGCTTCAAGAGTGGCTCTCCCAGTGCCACTTAATGCCATCACAGAAGCCTCAGGAAGCCCTGATTAAGAGGATTCATGCTGGGCCGGGGCTGAGGTGTTCCCCTCCTTTTTGCTAACCCTTAATGTATTCATTGTCTTATTTTCATACATGCTGATTGAATAGCGATTTATTCCTCTGCTGCTAGGCTAGCATCTCCATACTAAATGTGAAATCTTTATTCTAACCAATGTCTAAATCATTGTTTTCTGGCGGCGCAGATCATGTGGCACAGATTATTAATAGCTCTGGTCTCCACACCACTTGACACGGCGCTCCAGCTGTCATTCCGCTCCCTGGCTCGTATGATTCTTGCACTGGTGGAGTGCCAGGCCCGGGCCGAGCCCATCAGTCACTGTCACGCAGCACCCAGTGATGAATTGCCCCGCGAGCGCCGTGGCCGGGCCCGCTCCCCTTCGCACGCGCCTGACTTTTCCCAGCGCCAGCTGAGGCCGGGCTGGGCCCTGGCGACCTGCACAGACCACACCCCTGCCTCCCGGATTAGTTAAAAATGAAACAAATCCTAATGTGATCATGTCACTAATTATGCATTTAATTCAGTTATAAGGAGCTAATGGCTCCCTCAGTGACAGCTTTTACTGCTAAAAGGCAATTCATTCCTAAAACTGAGAAATCTAATTACACAAAATGCTTCATCCTAATCCTTTCAAAGAATAATCTTATTTGTAGACATTAACATCCCAGATGCTGCTGCTGTTTGTCCATTATGACAGTGTTTGTCCTGAATAATGTATAAATAGCTCTTTCTGGACAGTTGCATGTCACTAAATCAATACAATTTGCTGCCTTCTGTTACATTAAGTCAGCCTGGGCAAGTTGGAGAAAATTAACCTTTTGTTTCCCACTCAAAAGGACCTTTGAAATTAGAAACAAGAAAGGGCTGGAGGGCCTATGGGAATCATGAGGTCTATTTTTTTTAACCCTCAAAATATTCAACAGATCTGCAGGGCTGATGATGGATATATCTTCAGAAAAACTGGCAAAACATTTCCAGGTAGTGGGGGAGATGCAAAAGAGAAAATTGTGTTCTGCTTTCTCATCTCTTCCTTATATGCTTCGAGTTTCTTCTATGGAAGCAGCTTAATTGTAGTAAATTCTACCATTTCTATACTACAGAATTCTGTAGAGTGAAAGTCTCAGATGTTGTCAAGGGAATGATACTGCTGCTAAGATGTTCCTTAGCAGTTGTGGGAGCTCCCACAGCCAGAGAGATGGGAAATATCCCTGCAGAGTCTCTCTCCACACAAAAAGCCCTTCGAACACAGAGAAAACATGAGAAAATAGAAAGCCTTTCTCTCATGCAAAACAAAACTGAGAAGATGAGCTGAGGGCATGTGGCTTTGAGCAGAAACACTGCCACGTGTAAAGCTGGATTTCAGTGTATTTGCCTATTTACCTTATGTATTGAGAATTAGCTGCCTGCACCTATTGTTGGGCTAAAGTAATGAGCTCTCCCCTAAGTATTGTTATAGGTATTCCAAGCTTCCACGTGATGTCCTGGCATTAACCCATGGAACACTCATGGGATTCCCTAAATGTCACTAATATTTGTGAAAGTCTCAGATATACTTGGTTGTAACCACAAATTTAAGTCTCACTGAAACCACTCTGGCTTTGCCAGGGTCCAAAAGTGAAGCTGGGCAGTGCTCAGAATCCAGAACAGATCATGGCTCTGAGTGGAAAAGAAAACATAGTTCCTACCAAACCCACACCTCAACTCCATGTTGCACATCCAAGTACATACTCCATGTTGCACTGTGAAGTCATCAGGAAGCCAACTTACTGGAAAAAATCCAGTGCTGAGACATTATGCCCAAGCTCCTGATAGTAGTGACAACTTCAGCTCTTATTCTGCCCCCAGCCTCCAAGTATCTATTCTGTGAATTTGCCAGTAATGTCCCTAATTGCTGGCTTCTTGAAACAGCACAGAGGGAGCTCAGCAAGCAGAAGGATTAGTGGGAAATTAAGGAGTAGTCTGCCATTTGAAAAAGTGCAAAGTGCAAATTAGAAAATGCCACGTTTCCACACTGGTGATTTGGGTTCTGACTCGGTAGGAAAAGTTTCCATGGCCAATCCTCAGGGCATGCTAGGGGGTGAAAAAGGGGAGAGCAGACCACAGCTTCACTAGCAGAGATGCACACACCTGCCCCCTCAATGCACACAAGAAAATGCAGGAACATCCTCTTTCCAAGCACGCAGCTCTAACAGCCACTAATAGCCAAAGTCAAAAGCTTGCTCTTGGAACCAAAAATCAAATAACAGTCTATTTGCCCAGAGAAATAACAGTACAATAAAGCATTTGTGTGGCCATCCCATGAAAGGCTACATGAGGGAGCTCCCTCAGGCTGCACATGCACTGCATAACATCAGGAAGAGTCCCTTGTATGGTGACAGGGCTATTGTGACTGCTTCCCATACAGAGAGACCACATCTGGTGGAATTACTGATTTTACTGCATTTCAAACCTTTTTACTCCCTGTCTACTCATTTTTCAGATGATTATTTTCTTTTCCATGCCCACCTGAGTTGTTTCATTTTGTTCTTCAAGAAAGTCTCAGAGCAGGTTTCTCCTGTGAGGGCTGCAGTTCAGCTCTCCTGGACTTTTTGCCATTCATGGCTTCCTGAATTAAATTATGGTAGCTACTTTGTTAAACAGAGCATCTCCTTGCTTCCTCATCCTAACAAGAGAGCAGATCCAGAGAGCTACCAGCAAAGCCCCCTTCCCCACCCTGCACTGCTGGATTGTCATTGCTTTCCACAGAGATGGTCAGATTTAGAGAGGCTGGGGGGATGTTACTTTTGGGGTCACCTAATGAAGGCAGTGACTAATCTGTGATACCACAGGTTTCTTCTGACACCTCACATTCTGGTGAGGCATGAACAAAACTGACCTCATGGGAAGCCCTAAAAAGTCTATTTGCTCTGTGCTGTTGATGCTGTGGCATCAACCTCTTACCCTACTGCTTGCTCTGGCTCTGGCACCATAATGAAGCAAGAGGTGGGGATTGTGTGTGGCAAAGGTTTTAAACTGATTCTACTACAGAAAGCATGAAATCACTTCTTTGGACTCCCTGCTGCCAGTGTTCTGTAACCAGGAGGACAGATATGAAGTTATGTCAGGTCAGCAT
Source organism: Notiomystis cincta (assembly GCA_013398075.1). Lineage (NCBI taxonomy): Eukaryota > Metazoa > Chordata > Aves > Passeriformes > Notiomystidae > Notiomystis > Notiomystis cincta. Next base: position 43,292 of record VZRX01020562.1, read on the forward strand.
TTTCCACATGTACTAAATGTATTTAAAATATTCAGTGTATCCATTTGAATATTTTTAGGGGGATTAATTGTTCAAATCTAAAAACTTTATGCCACTCTAATGGACTACTAATGGAAGAAGCTTTTAAAAAAATCTCTGCTTGGTTCTGAGACCGGACTGTGACCTAACCACGAGGTATAATATGTACTAATATCTTTCTTGCAGTGTGAAATTTAGATCAAGGCTAAGAACAGAGCTCATCCTATCAAAAGGAAACACACAGGCTTCTGTTCTTCTAGGGGTGCACATGTGCCTAGAAGCAAGAAGGAAAGAAAGGGAATAGATTAATTTCTGATATTTCCTTCAAAGTTGCTGGTTTTCTGTTCCCAAAATTAGATGGGATTTACTGAGAGTGGTGTCTGAGGGTGTACCCAGTATACTTCATTATGCATCTGAAATAAGAAATTAATATTATAAACCATTTCCTATTACATTAAAACGTAAGTTCTATTTCCATGTTGCAGAATAACATTCAATGGGAAACCTATAGCAAAGCCATTTAAGAGGGAAGTGAATAATATCTTTATTTTTCCCCAAATACATCTAGAGAAATAGGCTGAGTACTGTCTACAATATCCTTTCCAGGTGTATTTTCTGGGATTCTTCACTGTTTATACTGTTTTAATAATCAGTGAACAAGAATTTCTTAACAAGAACAAAGGAAGAAGATTTTCTTACCAAGAAGAAAATCACATGCTCAATATCTCTTGCCAGAGATAAACAGCAATAGTTTCAGAGCTATTGAAAAACTATAGATTCATGTAGTAAGTACTGTTAAAATGTAAAATACTAAATGTCACATCATTGCTTACCAAACAATCTCAGCAGCATCATTTTCATTCACGCTGAAAAAGGTGCCGAAAGGCTTTGTCCCTCAGGGTTGCCATTTCAGGTGCACTGCTTGCCCTGCACACCCAAAACACCAGAGTTACCTTAGAGGCCTTTAAAGCAGCATCTGGAGGTGGCAAAGGAGAAGCAAAGGCCAGTAGCCCACCATTAGCTGCGCTTCCTTGGCTCACTGGGGGTTTGTGTTTGCCTGAGCAGGCTGGTGTGGTCAGGCAGAAAACACAGCTGAGCAGCAGGGCCTGGGCACCCCTCCATCACTGTCAATAAGTGAAATGGAGGGCCCTTACATCATTTCATTTACTATTTCAATGATTACATAGATCATTGCCTTCCCATTGTTTCAGTGATAGATTTAATTAACTTCCAATTAATCACAGAGGGGTGATATTTAATGCTCAGCCCTGCACCGAGCACAGTGTCACAGACCAAAGAATATATTTTGAAGGCTTCAGTAATCAAGAGGTCATGGAAGATAGATGTTCTTCACCAAAAGACAGAGAGAGAGAGAGAGAATATAAATTTGTGTGCCACTCTGCTCTGGCTAACTGTTTTAAGATAGCTGTTTCACATCCAAATTATAACTTTCCTAAAGGTCTATCCATGCACAAAACTAGATAAAAGGGAGGAAGGGGGGTAGGTTATTGGGTCATATTATAGAGACTTCATAGGGCTATAATTCCCATTGGCAGGCAGCAGCAAATGTCTGCAGCTGCAGTGGTTAAGGCCCCGACAAATGGGCAGAAATAAATTCCCTATAAAGATACTTTTACTTAGGTAGAATGACTTAAAAACACCAAACCCAAATCAATGACAAAAGGGAGAGTTTCATTACACTAAGGTTGATTACAGGCCATGCAAACCCTTTGCAATACAACTCCTTTGCTGACTTTCTGGGAGCAGGCTATCAACATCAGGACATCTGCTTATGGTCTTTTAGAAGGGGTTCAAAGGATTTCCATTAGGAAAAAAAATCCCTATTATTTTAAACAGACACATTTAATTGGCAACATTTTCCTAATATATCTAGTGAACATATTTAAAGTGCCTGTGTCACTTAACTAAATAATAGATTGCATGGATGATATATATTTTGGACATGAAAAGCAATTCTGTTTCTTTTTATGCTTTTGACAGCATTCATGTCAGACTTTTGCCTGAGACAGTGCCCAGAGGTACTACTGTGATATAAACAGTGACCAAGTGTCCAAGGCTGAGAATCCTCCAAGTTGGTTCTCTGACCTAGGCTACATCTGAGCAATTCCAAAATTCCAGGCTATGCAGGCTGGAGGACACATTCAGCAATGCCAGGCCTTGCCCTGGGTGCCAGACAACCTCTCCAGCTCACAAATTTCCACACACCCAGTGTGCCCCAAACCCCACCACAAGCACAATGCTAGTGCCTTACAAGGCTAGTGATTTGGCCTGAAAGAAAGGATAAAGATGCTGAAATAGGGATAAAGATAATCCAGAGAAGCTGGAAGGGCCAGTAAGGAAGAGGAGATAATTGTGAAAGGACAGAGCACCAGGCTCTGGTCTGAAGGGGCCAGCAAACTTGTGGCAATAGCCTCAAGACATTTCAAGAAGCCCCTGAACAAGATGGTTTAGTACTTCCCCCTTGCCAGAGCTGGTGAGGTAGACTGGTACATTTGTAGAAATGCAGATGTTGGTGGATGCTCTGAGCTCGCCCTGAGCACCTGGTTGGGATGACCTGGTCCATTCTTAGCTGCTCACTCACACTTTCTTCTGGCCTGAGCAGGGCCCTGTGCCTTCACCCTCCTCATAACCAGCAGTGACACACTGCCCACTGCCTGTCTCAGCTCCAGACCTGCCTTTTAGAAATAATAATAATGAGAGACAGAGAATGTTTTCACACCCTCAGTAACAAGCAAATATATCCCATAAGGATTTCTCCCATGCTGGCAGTCCTGGCTAACCTGACACTGTGACAGTAAATTCAGCTGTGTGCATGTGTGTGCATGTGTGAGAGGGACAGAGAGATGGCAGGAAACCTTCTAACAAATGCAGAGTGTAATTCTTCCATTTCCTCTCCTTTGCTATGGCTAATCTCTGAGTGCAAAGTAATTATCTTTCTCATGACTTTAAATCTCTCTCTCTGGTATATTCTTGCCTGTCCAACATGACTTTACAACTCCTTCATCTGGCACACAGCTGGTGTGCCTCACGGTGGATTCCTCTAAAGAGTGATTTAAAGTTGCTTTCCATCAGTGTAAAACTAATGAGCAAGAAACATCTTGACACATGGTAACTGTAAGCAACACACTTGGTCAGCTGCGTACAAGAAAGACACCCTCACTTAAGGCTTTCCAACTGTTCTCTCACAAGCACTCACAAGGCTCAAAGCCCAGCATACTTATTTATTAGTGTCTTCACTTGCCCAGGTGTCTCTTTTCAGATAAACACTCACCACACTTCTAATGCAGCTTCCCATCTGGAATTACTGCTTCTCTCTGACTCTGTTCCTAGAGATACACAGGAACCTACTGGCATTTTAAATCACAGGACATGCTCTCTGTTTTCAGTCTGGTTTTATCTTAAATGAACCTGAAGCTTTTTCTGTAGCACTCTACACCTTGCTGCAGCAGCATGAGCGCAGCCAGCCTGCAGCTTCCCTGTCGTGAACCCAGATTTACCTCAGCTGAATGAAAAGCACTGTGAAATTATTTCAGATTTACCAGGCGTATGTAAGAAGAGAGTGTTAACCCCGTATCATTTATCTTCATTTTCCCTCTGTGAAACAGAGAAGCCTGAGCAGAAATGGGACCTTGGAGCAGCATTTTCTTACACAAAAAAAACAAAACAAGAATCCAAGCGGGATCAAGGCTCTAAGGAAAAGCAACCCCACTTACTCTGATTTAAGCTAAGTACCTGTTTATTGTCAGGAGTTTACCAAGAATTCAGCTCAGTGGAAAACCAGATTCTTTATTTAGTACCTGGATGTGATTTTGTGGTTGTTTTAAAAAACATGAGTGCAACTGTGGTGATACAGACTCACTTACTAGTGGATCTATCCAACACTCGAGTGCTTACAACTGTGTGCTTCAGGAGCCAAATCTTTCACATCCAGAAATTAAAAAATGTTGAGTGCAATACACTCACACAAAATCATCTGTAGGGAGAGAACACATTTTCCTCATATGCATGTAAAACCACTAAGTAAATACCAGGAGTTATAAGAGTAGCTTATACTGTCTTGCTTAAATACATGTAATGCAAGGTTTGTAGGAACACAAACAGATGTATTTGTGGGAAAAAAATACAGCAGAAAAAAAGCCTCTGCTCACAAAATGTTTGAAGATAGGTTGAAGAAGAACTTTTGTGCCTGAAAATTTGTCTGCTTTTTCTAAAACATAACAGCCTTCCTGGCTTACAGGCTGGAACATTGTACACCAAACTATTACACAACACAAATATTTTCTTTAAAGTACTAGAATTTATTAGCCCTTACTTTACTGTGCCTTTCTTACCATCCTTTCCAATGCATCTTGAACCTCATTTACAAATAAATGGCTTCGTTGCTGCATTTTGTGTATTCATGGCCCTTCCAAAAGATATCTAATTGTTAAAAAAAGCCCAACAAAACTACGAGCTCTGCAGGCACCAAAAATAGTGTGATCTGCAGTGAGGTTGTGATGGAAACATCCTCAAGGTACCACAGAGTGCAGCAAAGGCTGTAAATGGTAAAACTGGAAAAAAAGTGTCAACATAGAGAATGGAGTAACCAGAAAGGAAGTTCAATCCTCTGAACATCTCTCTGCTACCCCAGCCAAGAAGACAGAACACATTACAGGGACTGATGGTCTTAAACAATTTGGGGAAGATGCTACTAAGAACAGAGAATTTATTTATGTACTATTTTTACTTCTCCAGAAATTAAACTTCTGATTAGGAAGTTTGAGTGGCCTTTTCCTAACATCTGTGGATGACAGTGGTTTCCTATTTGCTTTGTTAACATAGAAATTCTGTAGTTTGGCTTGTTTCCTGTTTCTTCCCTCTTCCTGAAGGCTATTTCCAATTCCAATTCCCTGCCTCTCAGATCTGTACAAATCATCAGCAAATGGGGCATCCTCTGTACTTCCCTAAATCATGGGAAAAATATTCACTCTACCTCTCATATAAGACACAGAGCAGCTGCACAGAGCAGTGACTTTTAATTACATTTAAACTTCTCCCACCCTGCGCCATCTCAGCCTGCCTGCCAACCACAGCACTCACCACAAAATTGCCAAAGAAAAACAAAGATCAGTTCCTCTTGCACTCTAGCCTTTCTGCCCCATTACAGGAGCACAGTGTAAGCACTTCTCCAAGAAACTCCATCAGCACCAAGCAGATATCAAACATGCAGACAGAGAACATGGACATGAGTGTCTCCTTGTCAGTGCACTACTGACAACAGGAGGGAGGTTTAGCAGTGAGCCTGGAGTGGAAGAATATCCTCCACTTGTTACTTCTATTGTTTTCAGCAGGAGAAATGCAGCCCCAAGCCACCCACCCATCCAGGTGGGAGAGCCAAGTGTGCTGGGGGCTCTGGCATCTGTCACTGTGTCAAGGAGACACCACCTAATCAAACCCCATGGGAGAAAAAGAAATGCAGCAAAGTGGTGCAGCATGATGAAGCCACCTCCTCACTTGGCAAGCCTGTGGTCAGACAACATAAACCCTAGGATTTCCAGTGTCCTGGCCACAGCCCCTCTGAAGCAGTAAGTGTAGGATGGTAAAGGCTTTTTTGTCAAAACACAAAAGCAGTTCTGTTAGGCACTTTCTAGCAAAGCTAAGTCACTGTTATAAAAGACTGGACAAGACAGAGGAGTTATGCATATTTTGTACAATCCTACCACCTAGCTCTGTGAACAGCAGTATTTCCAGGGGCAGCAGTATTCCATGCAGGCTGCCCACTGTGCTTGGCAGAACACCCAGGTACTTCCCTTCCAAACAGCCAGTGCTGAGCATCGTGGATAGGAAGATCCAGATGTGTAGAAAGATTTAGACATTTCCACATATATCTAAACAGGGGCACAAGGAATTGCTGACTTGTCCAAAGGCATGAAACAGCCTGTGGCCAGAATCTTTCCTGCATGCCACCCTTTAACTCAGCCCCCTCCTGCTTCTTGCTTCCTTCTGCGGAGAGGAACAAGGAGCAACCACAGAGCCAAAACACAAGACATAATTTTGGACTTATTTTAAAGAGGCAGTACTAGACTTTGGATATGCCTGTGCTTCAAATGAAGGCAGACAGGGAACTACTGCCCTGAACGCAGATCAAGAGCACTATGGCAGGAGATGCCTTTCACAAAGAACTGCCCAGCCCTGTGCTAAGCCTAAATTAGATGGTGTTTATTTTGTGAAAATGGTTGGGATCCTTCTCTGATTAACTTTCTTTTTTTTTCTGGTCCAGAAACCTGCATATTGTGTAGGGATAAATCCAGGTTGTGCTCTCTGAAGGCAGGTTGATACTTCAAACAGAAATGGGGAATATCTGTGTTTGATACACACTTTTTCAGTGATGGAATTTGTCAATGGAGATGGCACACTCTGAGTGTGCAAGGGTGGCAGTGACAGCCCAGAGAGCTGTGGGAGGCAGACATCCACTCTTGCTCTAACTACAGGCAAACCCTCATGACAAATGCTTTTGAAAAGACCTGGGATGGGAGCATGGATGCCAACATGGATAGCAAAATGTTGTCACAGCCCTGTGTCCCACAATGACAGAAAAAACCTGGACAAAGATTTCTCTTTCTTCATCCAGCCTGTAGAAGATGGTGTTTACAAAAATTTCCTGTTTGAATTTAGCCCCTGGTGATAGCTGTGAATCTCGCAGGTGACCATGTCCCCAACTTTACAAAAATTACAGGCAAAATACTATTTGCAGATCAGAGGTGTTCTGTGGAGATTGCTGAAAATCTTGCCTCATATTTTATTTATTTGTTTATTTCAGTGATTTCATAAGTGAAGTGTCTATCTAAATGGAGTAGAAGTTCAGAAAGGATATCAGGATGAAAGCAAATTAAAAAGATGTTTTAATCCTTTGGGAAATGAGAGAATACTTGACACATCCAGTACAGGAAAAACATTTTGGAAATGGATCCTTGACCTGCTTAATTGCCTTGGAAGAGATCACCACCAATTCTCAGCTCATGAGAGATGTACCTGCTCATGGGGGTCCAGCTGGATTGTGCTATGACACCCATGACCTGCTCCAGGGTAATCATCAGACAAATCTCTTACCCCTGTGCAGGACACAGCTAAATCCACAGTTTAGACATTGCCCTAAGAGTTCTGGACACCAGTGTTCACCACTTCTTTCTCTCAGATGGTCAATGTCTCAACTTCAGGCCCCACTCCTGGTATGGCACATTGCTCTGTTTCACCTCCTGAAGTGTTTCTTCCCAGTTTAGGGTCCAGCTCTCCCTGATTCTCAGAGTTCAAATCACAAAATTATAAACATGTGGATAGCTGGAAAGAGAGCTTGGGGGATTCGTTGTTCTGGACCTTTTTTCTAGTTCCCCCCAAACCAAATGCTCATTTCCACAGAGTCAAGGGTATTTTTACAGAGGTCTACACTACTGAAATGGAAGTCTTCAATATCCCCATCACCTTAGGCAGGGTCCTTGTAGTTTTCATAATGTGCAGTTGTGCTGGGCTGCACCTTGTAACTCTACTGAGTGGAGACCTTTTACATCGCTCATTTATTGTAACAAAAAAACCTCCATATATTCCTATAGAAATATGTGGCATCCCCCTAGCAAATAACAAACAAGTTAGGAGGGCGTCTGTCAACACTGGGCCTTGATGGATTTCAGTCTTGCAACCTCTGCGTCTCTGCCTCTGACTGCATCAGCTTATTTGGCCTAATTAACCTGAGTTTTCCTTGCTCAACAGAAATCATCTCCATGAAAAAGTTGTAGCTTGCAGATTCTGAGAAAGGTTTTTCTGTTTTGAAATATGAATGAGAACATGCTCCAGACCATCTGGCGCTGGCCTTTGTAAATTCCAAAATGGATTTATTACAAATTAAAGAGGAATTTTGGAAGTGTATATTTTTAGGGCTTGTTCTTGTGTTTACAGACAGCCTGAGACTGTAAAACTGTGGTGGTGTGCAGTCCATATTTGAGCAAAGGTGTGTGTCCCCCAGTCTTCCTCCACATCATGGGACTAACCCCAGGGGCTGGGGTACTGTTGTTGGTGTAGGGGAGTGGGTATCATGACTCCTCTAAGACAGTGTTCTCAAGTTAAAACAAATGAGATAATTGCCCCAAACCAATGAGAGAATCACACTGTTAATGATACCTGAGCAAGGACCTCCATGTGGTGATGTACCAAACTCTCTGGGGGGCTGGACATGACTGCACAGCACAGACATCCCTCGCACAATGGTCCCAGGAGATTTGTTTCCTACAAGAATTTGCTGGAAATCCGCTTGTTTCCCTGCAGCTTGGTGATACCAATCTGCCAACCTAGCAGCAGGCACTGGGTGTTAACATCTGGCCCAGGAACAAGAGCAGAATTTGACCCTTTGAGTGCAAAGGAGAGAAATAAAGATGGTAGGAAAACAACTCTCAGGTACTCTTTTGCTGCAGGAGTGAGATCTTTAAGCTGGCAATTTTAAAAGCACAGCTCTGTTAAATAATCCAAGAAATTGGGAAAGCTGATCTTGTAGTCAAAGGACAAACTCATTTCTGAGTAGTTTCATTCACTTGGGAATAGTGCATATTTAATAGAAAAGAAATACCTACAAAAGCCCAGATGCAAGATTTACATTCAACTGAATTACAAAGGATACTGAATAGAATTGCTACATTTTGGTGGAAATCTTTTGCTTTCAGCATTTGTGAATTTAGGAATACTTTCATTTTAAAAAAGCTTTCACTGAAGCATGGTTATCCCTAAAAAAATTGAAAAAGGAAACTTGCTGAAAATATTAATTTCCAGTGGCTCTGTTCTATTCCCTTAAGTCTTTAGAAATCTCAGATTGAAATGGATGAATATGCAAGTGCCACTTATTGATGGCCTCCCACAAGCAGTGAAATCCTTTGAAATCATTGTGGAGGTAATTGTAAAAGAAGTTATATGCATAAAATTACTTCTCTGGTGCAATACGGATCATAAATCAGTTCACAATCAATCTACCCACAACTATTTCAATCTAGAAGATTTAAAAATATATGGCTATACATAGGAAACCAAAGTTAAACGACCTGTAACAAAGGGACGTGTGACTGAAAGATGTATTTTTCTCTTGATGTGATGCAGCATGAAGGAGCTGAGGAATATTTTCATATTCATTGAATTTAGTGAGGATACTCACTGGCTGATGATTTCTTGTGACACTTAATCACGCTAATAGCATGGTGAAAATGTTTGGCCAAGCCTAGCCACAGTGGTTATTGCAGTAGGTAAAAGAAAGTATAAGGTGAACATGGGCAACAGGACACCCAGATCCCTGGATTTTGTCTCCCCATGACCACATTAATAGTGGCCAGATCTAGACTTCTGTCTCTCTCCTTCCCATGAGTGAATCCTACCTGCTTTGTCACTCCTGGGTGTACAAGCACAGACAAAACCTGCAGGTGATGCTCATTCACATTTTGAAAACTTCTGCTAAGAGGGCTGGACAAGGTTGGGAATTTTTTGGGTCCTTTCACACTCTGTTTCTGGATAATATCACAGGTGTAACACAGTATTCTTTTACTTTTCCCTTAAATCCCTTTGAAAGTCAATAAGCAATCCATTAAGAGGCACAAGGGCTCTTACTGCTGAGTTACCTGATCATTTAGTGTAATGCTGAAATTGGTTTAATGAGCTGATATGTAGATGGGAAAGAAGGGAAGGAATCATCTGCAGTTGAATCAAACAACCTTGGTGATGAGGGGAGAGCTGAGTCACAAAAACACTGATATGGGCTTGATACTACTTTCCTGCTAATATGTTAAATATAAAAAATCTCTGAGAAGAATGTGCTTCACTTAACAGAGCTGCACTTTGAGGCACAAAGAGTTTTTTAAAATTCATAGAAAAGAATGGTGGGGTGGGCTGAGATGAAATGTGGAGAGGGTATTTCCCTTCAGGTCCATATGAGAATTTTATTTCCTCCTAAGGAAAAAAAACCCCACCTTTATACCAAACCACTAGATTATTTGCTTCACTTTATAAGTAGAAAAATATTTGAAAATATGAAATAAGTATGTTCAATGGGGCCTGTGCTTAGCAGAGGAAGAGACTGTGCAAAAGGATATTTCCAAAGGACAACAAGAACAGGCACTGAGCAGATTCTGACTGTGTTCACATACTTAAAATAACAGTAGGTGAAATACATTATTAGTGATGGTTGATGTTGACTTTTACATTCTCCAAGGGTAAGGTTTATGAGTAATGGGTCCCATAGTAGCCCCATGTTACAAGAAATAACACCATTATAATATCAAAGCTGCAACCAGAGTGTGGAGGCGACTGCCATGGAAAACTGGAATGGAATCATGCTCACACGCTGGGTTTTCTCACCTCTGCCTTAAAGAGACTGGGTTTAAATAAAAAATAAAGACATTACCTTTTCACCTCAAAAGTAGCTTGGAAAATTACCTTAGGGCTACCTGAATTCCCCTATCTTGTTTGCAGGGCACAAAGATGTCTCCTCCCTTTGTTTTGAAACCTGCTGGGCACCCTAAAGAGATGCCACGGTGTACTGGAGCACTTGGAGTCTCCAAGGCATGGGGGAGCTGGGTCACTTCCCTGCTCCAAGTCAATGACACCACTTAGGTAATTTGGCTCCCTGGCCTTTGCTTGCAGAACTGGATGCTGTCTTTCTGCTCAAAAGTGTCTGCCCACTGCTCCTGAACCCTCAGATAAAGAATTTTCACTGAATAAGTTTGATGGGATTCCTTGGCCACTTGGGCCAAGTGTAAAAGAATCCTAACCATGAATTTGCAGGAATTTCTTGCATTTCCCATTTTCAACAAACATCTCTTGGTATCTTCAAGAAATATTAATGCCCTAGACAGCTAAGGATGAACATTTACATTATGTGCCTGTAACATATCCTTCTAGAAAGTGAATATCCAATGTCTCAACAACTTTAAAACCCCACATTTGCTCAGGGGGTCTTCCCCTTTTGTTTTTTCCCCCCCCTAATATCTGTAAATTGTTCCTGGGCATCTGCTTTTGTTTACTTGAAAGAATAAAGCCAGTCCTGGGTCTCTTCCTGCCCTGCACACCCAATTTCTATCTCTTTGTCACCTCTCTCTCTTGAATTTCTTTTGTTTGTCAAAACTACCTTAACATTTAAGGAATTAGTGTGGACAGAAAAAAAAAATCAGTTATTCTGTTGTCAACTTTTGAAATTTGAAGCAGTTATAAAGATGGTATCTGTTATGGGTTAAATTATATGGGTGCATGGCAAAGCCTTTCCCCATTCCCATCATGCAGTGTTACAAAGGAAGAGAACTTCCCCCCCCCAGAGCCTAATCTGTTCAAAGTTTTCATACTCAAACTTTCCATTTTAATCAGAAAGGGCTTGACTGGTGGCATTGTAAGATTTCTTGTCGAGAGTAATCAAAATGACACATTCCTGAGAGAAATATAGCTTTGAAACACAGTCCATAAAAATGGAGTTTATAACATTACTGACATTGCAATAAAACATGGTAAGACACTCTTCTTTGAGTTCTCTCAGCATTATCAACAAGCCTCCTATGATCTCTACTTCATGGGAAAGCTGAGAAGGATCTCAATTAATTACCTTTGTGCTCTATTTACTTAACTTGCAGACACAACCATGTCTGTTAGAAGTACAAATCATGCCCACAACTGGTGTGAGAATGACAGCAAACCTCAGTAACATATGTACAATCAAAAAAGACAGATCTCTTTTTGCTAGTAGGACTTAGCCCTTACCTCACACTGATGGGATAAAGAGTATCTCAAGGCTGGTTGTTAGAGGCATTGGAGCTGGGAATTTTACCAGTCTGGGTCTCCACAGGCAAGCAGAGTACACACACTCCTGGTCCTGCATTCTGCCTCCTGGAGGGTTCCCAGGGGGGCAGAGACACAGGGACACGAGTGCTGCTGAACTGCACAATACGCTCACGTGTTTTGAGGTACTGAATGTCATATTCTGGATGTGGTGCCTTTTTGTTACTGCTGTTAGACAGCAACAGTCCTGCTGGCTTCAGCAAGTTTTTGAGTTCATACTTTTTCCACTTGTTTTAGGAGAGTGCTTGCATGAATATCCATGGCAATAAAATACACACTGCAAATTAAACAAAATCTCCAAGCCAAGTCAATGCTTCCTAATGCCTTTACTCTCTCACCTGGGCACTGCTCCTTTTGTGACACAGGCTGCTCCACAGAACCCAGCCTTCAACTAATGTTACCACTGCTCAGCTGAATAAATAAATTCTTCCAGTTCACTATTTTTATCTTGAGTTCATGTCCATTCCCAGAGATCATTCCTCTTCTCCTCTTGCTACAGGGCTTTCACAAACTCTTTTTGCAGGAGCCTGTCAGACCAGCCCACCCCAGCCTTTCCCAAGGGCTTGCAGAGTTGCCATCAGGAGAGGAAAGCAGTAAAATACATACTGGTCAGGGTGGCCAGGACCAGAGTGGCACATCTTTTGCTCCATTTTCAACTGCTTACATTTTTTCTTCTATTATTTTAAATTTCCAAGCTGGTCAATAAAACCACTTAAAAAAAAGCTACTGGAAGAACACCAAAACAGGACTTGACTGCTTGGCATGATTTTCCCTTATTGTAACCCAGAGGCGACTTCATCAGATGAAAACTCTTAGGAAACAAGCTGGAACTGCTGCTTGAACTGCAAGCACCCGCAGTGGAAAGGGATCAGACACCCAGCTGGTTTCACTCCCACAAAGGAGGCTGTCTTCAACAGCTGCAAACATCACCAGGAAATTAACAGAACAAATTAACTGAAATACCACATGCAATTCATCCACCATTTCATTTGATTGACACCCGTATCCACCCACTTACTATTACCCTAATGAAGATGACATAAAAACTCTTAGTTACTTAAAAGCCAGTAATTAGTACAGTTTAAGGATGTATAAACTCAGGAGCTGTCATGTGCCATCCACCCAGTGGGGTAGCTATTAGTGAAATGGAAACAGGGAAGGCCTGGCATGCAAAGCAGGAGCTGTGTGATCTGAATAATTCACCTTTTCTCAGCAGTGGCACACAGCAGAGCCTGATGGATATTCCCATTGCCAAGGGACACATCCTCGTGCCTGCTTTTACACCACAGTTTTGGGGCAGGTTTGACTCTACACAAATTCTGACAGGGAAATCCAGAGGCACTGGCAGGGGAATTGCCTCCTGCACTGGGCATTAATGCAGCTTTAATTAATCCTGCTGTTTGAGACTTAAGCTTTGCATTATAAGAATATAGATTTATAAGAGTAACTCTTTTTCTTCACCATTCTCTCTCTTTCTAGGCAGAACAGAATTAAAAGCACCTGTCAGTAATCTGTGGGTGAGGATATGTCCAGGGTTTATTAGGCCTTGTGAAAAATTCAGACTTGAAACTTCCTATGAGAAACTGCCCTTTCACTTGCAGAGCTTTCAGGAAAAGCAACTCCCTTCTATCTTGCAAAAAACAAAAAAGAAAAATCCCCAAACTCAAACTGTTCCTATTTTTCAATGCAAAATTAATTTTTACACTTCTCTAGTATAATAGGGACTTGCAGAGTGATATCATTCCTATGAACCTGTCCCTGTTGTGACATTATGTGACATCTGCAACACTGCAGTAGGTTGTTATATTAGATGAAATTGTACAGAGAGCTGCACCCCATCATGTCAGGAGCTGTGAAGAATTTTAACTCATTAAACCACATGATGCAGTATTAATTTATTTGAGAATAGTTCTGAACATTTGAAACATAGATCAGCACCTGAATTATTCAGCTGAGATCACTCTCTTTTTCTCATCCATAAAAGTGACAGAAGTCAAAATCAGTGCTTGTTGAAATAGGTCAAAATTGTGGCTCAACGCCAGCTAAGTGTATTTGTTTGGATTTTTTAGTTTTTTATGTGTGTGAGGGTTTTTTAACGTGACTAATATGGAACCTCAAAGATCTAGAAGAATAACCAAAAGAAAGGTTGGAGGTTTTTAAATAGAAAATTTCATAGTGAAGATTAGCAGGCTGTAGAACTTTTACTTTACAAAGAGACATTATAAAGGAAGTGGCTGTTTATTCAGTTCCTGGGAAAATAACTAAATACTGGCTGGTATTTATTCAGCTGAATTATTAGAATAGCATTTGCTCCTATACTTAAAATTGTGTCAGCATTTCCATTATGAAGCTTAGCACTTAAGAAAATCAACCCAGAAACAAATTGGTTAATAAATAAAAATAACACAAATAAATCAAATTAGGTTTTTATAAAGTTAAATTGCTTTTTAAAATTCTGCCTATTTAAACAAGATGTTGAAAAGAGGAAAGAGATGCTAGTAGCAAGCTGTACCAGAAAGCTTTCAGGATGCTTTCATTGTGCTAAATATATAAAATGTCCTTGAAGAAGCAGTTGAATTTTTTTCTCAGAACATATGAGAATAAAGAGAAAAATGGGAACTATTTAATTGATAACTTTGTTAATTTGAAATTGTTTTCTTATATAAGGACAGAAATTTACTTTTATTTTGAATTTCAGATAATTTCTGTATTTTTCATAATTTTTAAATTAGAAGCTGATTTCCCATTTCAGAATTTCAGTGAACTGAATATCTTGACAAGGATTTTGCCTAAAATGATTTAAAAGCCTTTTCTCAATAATTAGAAGAGGATGGTTTCACTTGAAAGATATTCACAGTTCCAAATATTTTAAAAAATCATAATTTTCCGTCACTATAAAAAATTACAAGATGCTTCTACCCTGGCAATATGGGCGCACTTTCAGTGTGATTAAATTGAAGCTACTCTGGTGTGCAAAGTTACACACTTGAACAAGTTTTTGAAAAATTTTTGTTGACTTCTTTCTTTCTTTTTTTTTTGAAGTAACGGCCACAGAATCTGAGTACTGAAATTGCTAAATCTCAGTGTCCAGAAGGATCTTTGCCAAAGCCACATCAGTTTTCACACCCACTAAACAACAGCAGCCCTGCTAAGCAGGGGCAGAGGCTCAGGATTACAAGCTGTAGAATTTTGCAGGGAGCTCGGCTCTGATAACCTGGTTGTTTTTTGGGTGCCAGTCTGTTCACTCCAGGCATCATCAGCTAATCATGGCATCTTCCTTCTCTTCCTCAGCCCTCAGCACCTCATCCTCCTCAGTGGGAGGCACCATCTCCTTTTCTAGCAATTATTAAACTTGTAATACCCCTCATCAAGCCCCCTGGTGATATTCCTTCTGTTATTGAGGCCAGCACTCCTTCCATTTAATCTGAACCACCCAGAGGATGAGAGAGACAACCCCTGGATGTCCCTGTGTCAGCATTCCCCATCACCAGCTCCAAACCAAAGTGTGGGAGCCCTGAGTCTTGTAGCTACAGCAAGGTTCACACCCAGGACAAACTCACTGTGCTGCCACAATATACACCCTGTTATTATTGATCACATTATTATACAGCCTCAAGCAAAGCTCTCCCTCACCACTCCGAAGCCACCATAAGGAAACATCCCTAGCATTGGTCCTGACATCCTTGGGATGGCATTTAATGTCTATGCAACCCCAGGTAACCCCCTGATACCTGATCATGATGCTAAGCTGTTTATTTATTTATTCTTCCTTATTTCCAGTGGTGAAGATGATTAATGCTGCTCCCTTTGCTGCATTCACCTCTGCTTTCTGGGGGCTGTCCTTGAAGGACATCCACTTACAGAAAACGCTGATAAATCTAATCTTTCCTTGTCAGGCTATGCAAATGATGACTTTATTGGAACCTGGGAACACCTACTTCATAAGTGTGAAAAGCCACTGGAAGAAACTCCAGCGGACAGCAATAATCCTCATAAGACAGAGAAAAAAGAAAGGACTCCTGTGGCCAGAAGTAGTGATGTAAACCACTGCACCTTTGAAGAATATGGCAAGTTCAGATCATCTAATAGAGAAGTAAAGCACAAGTGGAAACCTAGACTTTTCTGGACATTGTCTTTAGAGTGAGAGAGCATTTCTGGGGAATCTTAGCAAACCCACACATTTTATGCTGACAGCAACTCCATATTTGATAGCTGTTACTCCAAGATCCAGGAGAGTATTTCATGTTAAACTAATGAGTCAGATTACTCCATTTCCTACCCCCACTCTCCAGTTCTCAAAGAGATTATGATTTTTCTCAGAAAATATTAATCCATCAGAATGATTTATCATACAGCTCCTGTGAACAACCCCTGATCTCTACAGATTTTCTCAGAAGCTGGACTAAAGACAGTCTTGACTAGAGCCCATTTAAACATTTGTGGAGGGCGTGTCTGAGGTATCCCTTGGGATACTTTCTATCTTTACCAGCACCGTCTGCTCCAGACTCTGAACACACTTTCTGCAAAATCATATGCCAGCTGCAAAAGTACCCAGATTTTTACCAAATATCCATTTTCAAAATCATAATTTGGCTCTCAGTAAGTTCACAGGATTGCATTTCAAGAAACTTGTATTAATTTCTGTTTTCTACATATGCCCACATGGATGAGCTTAGAGCAAAAATTTACCTACAGTGTGCTGTCATTTTTGTTTTCAAAAATGAAGGCTGTTTCAAAAACGAAGGAACTCTCTAAAGTATAATCTCCAAAAAGGAACAGACTAGATGAACTTGGTCATCTCTTGCAAACAGCAGCATGTGTGAAAGGCTGTGGCAATCCTATTGGCACCACGGTACAAGCACATAAATGAGGTGAAGATAGTAAATGCAGTATCTTTTCCAAGTGAAATTTGTCATTGTCTTTCAAGTGTACCTGTTGTTCTTAGGAAAGAATCAAAAATAAAAATAATGTCCCCATTGCAAGTCATGCCCTGCTTGTAGATGAGAACAGCCCTTGTACAGACAGGGCATAAAATGCCTTATGTCTTTATTTCTCTCAACAGAGAACAAAGGGAATGGTGGGAAAGATGGGGCCACAAGTTAATTGCTCCTCATTGACATGGTTACCTCTAATATATACTGCATACCAGTTAGGATACAATATAGAAGGAGCTAGAACTGCTAGCTGAAATTTGTTCCAACCCCAAAAATTTAACGTGTCTGAGTTTAATTTTCACATGTCTGTGTGTTTCTCTGAGTCAGCTGGACCAAGAAGTGAGATTTTATAGGAAAACCTGCTCTTGTGGTATTGCCAGCTGGGTCAAAAGGTAGCATCCAGAGCTTCAGAAAAATCCACTGGGTGAGATCTCCCACTCACTTTCTTCTGAGACTGTGAAGGTTCCAGATTTTAAGATCTTTAGGTGGAATGAGAATGCGGACCTGACACCTGAGCAGAAAGTTCACTGACCCAAAGGGAGGCAGTGGAGGTGACCCTAAGCACACGCCCACCTTCTCAGAAAGGATGCCTGCACAGGGCTGAATATCACCTTTCAACCCTGTAACTTCTGTCAGTGACACTTACCAGCCTCCAGAGCAGGTGCTTTGCCTCTCTCCTTCTTACAGACATAGATTCTGAGCAGCAGGTTTCATGCATTTGAGGCTTTGACTTGTTATTTCAAAGAATGAAATTACCTGTCAGGGACATTTGCTATATAGTTTTACCACCACAACAGAACTATTTTAAATACTACTAGATTATTAAAGTTCTCCTTCAGGAATACTTTAGAAATAATTTTGCTGCCCTCTAGCCTACTGTTGAAATCTCTGTAGCATGCCAGCATTATCCTTCAGGAATGCTTCTGAAATAGCTTTACTCTCTTTACTGTCCTTTTCATTACTATTGAAATCCTTCCAGAATGCTGAAGCTAACCTTCAGCAAGATGCCAGAATAACTTTCACATTCTGGAAGGGTTTCAATACTGATTTAAAGGATATCAAAATGCAGTTTTATGTATTTTTTGTTTTGTTTTGTTTCAGAGTAAGGATCGTAGTGGCAAAAGATAGATGGGTGAACTTCATTATGTTGTGTTTTGTGTTTATATAAACACGTATAACCACTGAGGCTGCAGTAATAGTGGTTCTGGAACCCAGAGAAAGTTATTTTTAAAAAAAAGCTTCTAAAAATTGCCAAAGCATGAACTGAGGTGACAGCAGGGAATGTGGTTTTGTTTGCTTAATGGACCTGCAAGTGAATTCTGCTGATCTTAGTCTGACAATGAAAGTTTTGAGGGCATGAGCCAACTTCTTTGATTAAAATGAGAGAGATCACAAACCTTTGCCCCAAACTTTGACTGAACCCAGATTAAATCTATTTTGAGGTGTGAAAAGTTCCTTTTGTTTTTTGTTGCTGTGCATGTCTGGTTTCAGCAAGGGAAACATTCAGATACTGAAACCAAGACTATAATATTTCCTGCTCAACAAAATCAGAAAATCCCAGTATCTGGGAGACATTTCTAACAAACTCATGAGCACCTAAGATAATTTAGCATTTCCCATGTATCTGATGCATAGCAGTCTCTTTCTTATTAATGCTCTTGATTCAGATCTGTACTAAATCAGACAAAAATATACACCAACCTGGTTCCCATGGCTGACTCACAAGCAAAAAGCAAAATTTTACTGGTTTTGCAAACACTAAAAGGGCTTCTACCAGTGTTTGGTGGGGTGAGTGAGCCAAGAACTCACTACCTGTGCCATTTGAATTGAGTGCTAGTGAAACAAGGAGAGGACAGTATTTCAAGTGGTCCTCAGGAAACTGAAGGGCATAAAGGCATCCCACACCTCAGCACCTCCTCCTGGGTAGCACATGGTGCCTGACTCAGCCTGCTGTCTTTTACAGGACCTGTCCTCCGGCTCATCACCTTACCTGTGACCCAAGAGAAAGTGCCTTGTGGAAGACAAAAAGACAAAAGGCAGTTCAGCACTGTTCCTGAATCTAGCAGCCTCCACAATAGAGCCATTATTTAGGAGCAAATAATTCTGATGGTTGCTGGCACTTTCATGTTCTGGCATGCAATCCTGGCCCAGCTCAAGTCTAGAGCTCTGACCAGAATCTGCAGAATAAAAATTAAATGATTAATGCCTAAGCATTCAGTGCCTCCTTCTCTCCGTCATTGGATTTTTCCATTTTTCTCTGCAATTGCATCCACAACTAGTGGAGATCAGCTAGGACTGTAGGGGTCACTTACACTTCTCTGCAAGAAGTCCAAAGAGTTTTGATCTGAAAGAAAATCTTCTGAAAAGATTTCCTACTGTGTCAATAAAGAGTCTTATTAAACTTTCATAAGATATCCAATGATGTTTTTAAAATGATTTGTCATGAATAGAAGCCTGTAGCTAAAGCAATATACAAATGCATTGATGTCATTTTTGGTGAACACCTTATATGAACCATTGTAACAATACTACTATGTAGCTTAGAAATACAAATGTGAGGAACCTGATCACATTTCTTCTTTCTGTCTTAGAATAAAATCAAGATTGTACATTCTGCACAGAAGAGCTGACATGCTTTTGCTCCTCTAGAAACCGAAGGGCAACGAGGCTATCCCCCTGTTTAAAGGTTAATCACATGCACAAGGCTGCCTGCTGAATAGCCAAGCTGCTCCAGAAAAAAACCCCAACTAGCTGTGCCCATCTCCATCACAACTCTGCTTTGGGGGAATGAGCTCATTTTAACTGAGAGCATATCTGCACACAGCTAAAGGAAGAATCTACAGCCATGTCCAATAGCAGACGTTTCAGTTCAGCTAAAAAGATCCTGCTCCTGCAAAACTCCTCAACAGGAGCTGAATGTCGAGCACATGAATGAGACCTGAGGATTAAAGTGAGAAAAAGGTTTATCTTCATACAAGTGCTTTTCAGGATTAAGAACTACTCAAACAATATAAAGCAGTGACAGGTTCTCCTCTCCAGATTGTGAAACTGCCTCTTGGATTCAAGCAAGACTTGCAACTGTTTGCTTTATTTCATTACAAGCTCATTTAAATACTAGAGGCAAAACCATTTAACCTTTCCATTGTTCAGTACTGCATCCTTGATTTGGTTTGTACAGCACTGTTGCTGGAAGATGTAGAGTACAGTGGTAAAAGCAGTCTTGATCATATTCCCCACTCCACCACATATTTACACTTTCCCACATTTCAAGTTGTGAATGCCAGCTATTCCTCATCACAAGGGGACCTTTGCTACAACAAAATATTATTTTAAAGCCATACTAACAGTAATTGGAGGCAATTGAGTTTTATCAACTAACACAAACTGTGGGATTTCAGAGCTGGATTTCAGCTGGTATTTTAATGAAGTGTGCGCTAACAGCACAAAATCTTCTGTCACTCCAACAGCTGAGTTCCATATACAGACCTTTGATAGGGTGACCATGTGTTAACACTCACATGGTCCCAGCACATGAGTGTACACACCAGCAGTCCACAGATCCATCACCCAGGTCAGTTTTCTCCCCCCTTCCCATACCAGTGAATGATCCAATGCGGCGGGTACAAGCTCTTGTTCAGGTACTGGAAAAGCTGATTGCAAAGCCTGACCTTTCCTGTTCCACAGCACAGGTCTGGGTTCCTGCTGTGGCACCCAGCACTTTCTGCTAGTCTGTGCACCTTGCAAATGCTGTCTTTGCTGAGGACATCAGTCCCACTGGGGTCAGTCCTGTGCCCACCACAGCAGAGGAAAGTTTTTCTGCTAACTGAAGTGAGCGACTGGATCTCTCCCTCACACTGGTGCTATGGAGGAGACCAAATTATGGACCTTCAACAACCTGTGGTGTCTTTTAGATTTCAAGCTACTTGGAAAAAATCTTTGAATTAACCTGATTTTTGTGTCCTACACATTTCATAACAAATTTTATACTGGCTAGGAATATTTCACTTCCTTCAAAGTGAAATCCTTCAAAGCACGTAGACACCTTCATGGGAAGTGGATATTTAAACTCAAAGTACTTAGAGGAATGAGTCAGGAGCAGACAAAGTTCTCACTTATACTCAAGAGGTTCCTGCACTGCAGATGAAAAGAACACGTTGCAATGTTCTCTGAACACTGTTGATTTGCACAAACATTTAAAGTTTTATTCATGATGACTTCCCCTCCCTTTGCAGTTATGTAGATGATTTCATGTCATGGTCTATACATTGTCCAAAAAATTCAGAGCATGTGTGGTCATCTAACTTTTTTTTTTACTGGTTGGTGAAAAAATTGGTTAATACATTTAGTCTGTAAAGAGTAATAGTAAAGTTATATTTCACTATACAAAAAGTTTATTTATCTGAAGGCATCAGAAAGCACACAGGTTCCTTTAAATGGTT
Organism: Notiomystis cincta; assembly: GCA_013398075.1. Classification (NCBI taxonomy): domain Eukaryota; kingdom Metazoa; phylum Chordata; class Aves; order Passeriformes; family Notiomystidae; genus Notiomystis; species Notiomystis cincta. The sequence goes on from VZRX01020562.1 coordinate 64,533, forward strand.
TTTTCATTTTTCACTGAGAAAAAAATATTTTCAATCTACTTTTAATTTCTGTGGGTTTCTCTCCTCCAAACTTCATCTTGACACATATGACAAAAACTAACTAGACTACAATTTTGATGAAGAGAAGACTTTCCTTTTTAAGCAGTTGACCATAAATGATCTTATGAACTTGAAACTGAAGATGAACTACCAAGCTCATCAGTACAACAATTTGATTAACTTGGAATTCATTATCTGTAGTATTGCTATTTGGATAACTGCAAATTAAGCCAGAGAAAAGCAGTATGACTTTGCTCAAGTTTAAGCTTTCTCATTATAAATGCAAGATTACTGCTGAAGATGAGCTACTCTATTTATTTATACTGTAATCTGATTACTTTAGAATATGCACCTACTGTATCAGATTTCTTAATATTGTAAACAAGGCAAGAATTCCCTTTAGTTTGTTTTGATGCCTACTGTCCCAGCCTACTTTAGGCTGAAACATCTTTCTCTTACCTATCTCATGATAACACAACTGAAAACAGACAAACCAGCATAGATAAACAGTTTAAGTTTTCTAAGGCTGGAAGTACTTTGGACTTGGACACAAGAAATCTTGAGAGTGTTTCAGGTATCAACTTACAGAAGTTGCAGTCAAATATATTTTGAACCTTTGCTACTATGGCATTTGTGCAATAGGAGAACACTGCTAAGTCACTCCTCTGCTTTTCTTCCCAAATATATGTTGGAAAGGAACAAGGAAGAAGGAAAGTTATTCTCATGCAAATGCGGACACGTACAGGTCAAATTGGATGTCTGCTGTCCTACGAGAAGAATTTGGAAGATCAAAGAATTCAGATCAGTTTTTCCCAGGGACAGGGAGATGTTCAAAGTTAAGTGGGTGGATAGAAAAATTTGAGGAAGCATGAACTTTTGCTCTGAAAATTTAACAACTGGGGGATGGGTGGAGCTATGGACATACAAATAGACTGACAAGTACAAATACTCAATGCAAGCAAGCATTTCCTGCTGGAGGCTCAAAGCATCACAATAGTCTCTTTTTGTATACTCATCTGCAAGCTGTGTATATTCATGCAAATGCAGGATTTGCATTTTGAGAGATGGTTACAGGAGTCTATAAACCAGATTGTATAACAGCACAGGTTTTAACACACAATCACAGAAAGTTGATTTCTAAGGTTTTTATTTCCTATGTGGCCTTCACAAAAATGCAACATGCATGGCTAAATATTTCAGAAGTAGCCAGAGGAAATTATTTTTGGACTATGTGTTGGTCTTAATACCTATTACCCACTAAGCAGGAACCAATCAGGTTTGGTTATTTCAGTGGGATACAGCAGTTGGCTGTCCTCAGCTTTTTTCACTGTGACCATATTTGTACCCAGAAGAATATACTAGATGATTCTTAAATGACAATTATTACAGATTGAATAATATCTTCTAATAACTTGGCTTCCTTTGTTTTGTGATGACATGATGAGATTTTCTAATTGTTCAAAATTAGTTGATGAAATTATTTTTGAACATCAGTGACTATAATGTGGCATGCAAGCAGCCCTGGTAAAATGCAGGTAGTACTTTAAATCATGTCATCTCATTTCTAGTCATTTTTAAACACTGTAGCACTTTTGAGTAGGTTCTTCTGTGAGTTAGAGCCACAAGAAGAAATGAAAACGTTTAGAAGGATTTCAAGGATCAAAAGATTTTCCTTTGTGTTCTGAACTGGAAAAAAATGACAAAATATTTCTAAGTTTCCACAACGGAAAACAGTAACTGAGAATTGGTTTAGGTCTGTGCAATGGGATTTTTGTCTCAGTAAGTTATATTAACTAAATTTACTTCCTAAGCATGAAAAAATTAAACTTTTGTTCTGACTCATCCTCAGCTGAAGAACAATAGGAGCAATAGAAAAAGAACAACAGTTATAACCTGCATGTGCTACTCCAGATGAGTAAGATGCAAGAGATATGATTTTAGCATAGATAAGCAAGGGACAGATGCATTTCAGAGACTGTCCTGCAAGAGTTACAGATCAAAATAAGTTGACAGCAAGAAAATATTTTAAATTACAAGCTATGTTATTTCACATGGCACAGCTTTTTATTGCCTGGCTTTCTGCACTACAGCATCAGAAGCATGTAACATCTGTCAGCTGTAGGATGTGCTTCTTGGTGGTCTGCAAAAAGGCCTTTCAAATAAAAAGCAAGTAAGTTTCCCCATGGCTTTGAAACTTCTCAATTTCTTTTACAAAAGTGTGTTATTCATTAATTACATGCTGAAATTTTTATGGGAGGGCGCAAGTACCTCAACACAGGTGATAAATTTCTTAAAGGAACACTATGAAAGATTCACAAGAGGAAAGATTACAATGATCAGTGTCTTTGTAACTCCTTTAAGTAGATATTATCTCCCAGTCTTTCTGAAGCAAATTACTACAGGACTTTACTCATAAAACAACTAAAGTCTCCAACAATAAATTGTGCAAGAGAAGAAAAACAGAAGCAGGGAAAAATTCTGTAAATATACATTATCAGCTCTTATCCACAGGACATTTGGAAGGTTTATAACAGCAAGAGCAAGTTTCTAATATCTTACTTAAGGTAATAGTAAGAAAGGGACAATAAGACAAAATACATGCCCTTAAAAAGTAAAATTATTTTGTAAAAATAAAGGAATAGTTTCATTGTAAAATTGAGCCAGAACTTAAGGAAACTAAAACAAAAATTACACTTAAAAGCAAAGATCATGATAAAAAGAAATATTTTACAGATCAGACACAAAATGGTTATGATAGGTAGCCAATAAGCTTATGACAAAGTCATTCTTTTCCCTTGCAGAAGAAAATATTTGTTAATGAAGAATAATGCCTTGAAAATGTGATGTAAGTGTAGAAAAGTGGTGTTTATCTTTGGCTTGTGATGGTGACATCAACAATAGAGTGTTCTTATTAACCCACTGCCCTTAAAAATAAACAGCAGTGCACTTTAATCTTGGTGTTTTTACTTTTATCTGAGATTAGTCCCTCTGCTTTGTTGAACTACAATTAAAGAGGGAGAAAACATGTAGAAATTAAGCAAAAATTATGAGTACTTTTTAGAGCACAAGAATTTTATTAAATCCTCATTTAGGCTGTTAAGTCAAAACATTTCAAAGATGCATGAAGCCCCTGTGCTATTCCAGCTTTATGACCACAATCATTTATTTTAAACACTTAAGGAGTATTTATGTTCTCAGTGTTAAGTATTAGTCCCTGCAAACACAGCTCTGGGTGCCTGCTCCTCTGCATTCCCTCTGTATTTGCTATTGTAGTTTCAAAGTGGGGCAGCCCCAGAAATGTTGACTTCTCCAGGCCTCCATCCAGCACTATGGAAACTGGTGCGAGTCAGGTCTCTGATTTCATCTGGAAGCAGACCAAGACCTGAGCTTGGTGATGAGAAGAGTGCTCAGTTTTGCAAAGCTCTCCCCCAGAGTGAATTTGCCTGCAGGGAAAGGGTCACAGGGATGCCTGAGCATAGCGGTGCAGGCCCACGCCAGCGCTCCCAGCAGCCCTTACAGGCTGTATGCGGTGGCATTCCCATGTGGCACCGAGCAGTTCCCATCTCGAAGGAAGAAATGCCTTTTTTCCCCCTCATGGCTCTCTTCTCAGAGTACCCACCTATCCTCTTGGTAGTCTCAAAGCACCACTCCTTCAGCAGTGAAGAACAGGCAGAAGCCAAGGAGAGATCAGGTGGAGACTGAGATGACCCGCAAATACAGGCATCGATTGAAACAAAGAATAGTTGCAACACTTGCTCTGTGTCTGTACAAGCAGGATGACACCAACTCCTGGCTTGTCAGCATGTCACTGACCAGCCTGGATCAAGGGGTTTGCTCCTCTGCTTGTGCTGCCTGTGTCTGGTTGTTGCAACAGAGGTTTGCCCTGCCTGCCTGGTATGTGCTTTGCCCGGAGTGATGGTGGCCAGAAGATTGCTATAAAATGGTGCTGTGTATCCTTCAGTTTAAGCACTTAGAGTTGCTTTTCTCTGAAGAGACTCCTATGGAAGAAAGGCCATTTTTCTGCACAGAGCCACTCAAGCACTGAATGTATCACACATAGCACTGAAACTCCAAGTCCCAATAAGTGAGAGTGATCTGATCAAGAAGGGATAACAATGTTGTGAAAAGTTTAAGACTGACATCTCCATTTAACACTCTAGTTTCTATAAAAATGCTCCACTGATATCTGTACTTATTGAAATGTTAAAAAAAGGGAGAACAAAATGAAAGAATTATTTCTTTGGTTACTCTAAATATGAATTAAAAACCCCAACCCTTTCAATCTACAGAAAGGAATATGAAAAACATGCAATCAGACAGAAACAATCTGCTTCTATCTGTTCACAACTTTTGGACCACCTCAAATGCAGCCTTTTCGAGCAAAAGTTTGTTCCTCTGCATCTGCTGCATATGGGAGCATCTAGGTGCTATTAAAAAACAATCTGTGCACCAGTTTCTGTGGAAGCAAGCAGTGAAAAGGAGAAGACCACCAATTTCTATCCTGCCAGATCATTATAACTGAAGATTGTCCCTTTCCTAGTTATCAAGTACTCAGAACCTTTTTAAAAACCACTTTGCTTTTTTTTTTTGCCAGAAGACAAATGCCAAACCTCAGAATGATTGCTGTACCTTGGAGGCTTCAGACCTGAGGCAGCAGTGAGCTGAACACTGGTTTGAAAGCATGGGGATTCTCTTTAGAGAAGCAGGGTGGCAGAGAATACAGAAAGGGAAAAATCCTCTCAGCAGCATGTATGTCCAAACTACAAGCATCTTTCTGGGATGCTCTGCCTTAACACAGATTGTTGCAATTTAAGGAAGTCAAGGACCAACCAAGAACACCACGTGCTCACCACAGTAACATAATCATTAGGATAGAAATCAGGGATCAAAGAACAAATGAGATGCCGAATGCAGATGATTATTTTAAGTCACCTGTTGGAAGAAAACAGAGAAAAAATTCTCTTTTTCCAGGTGCAGAGTAAATCTGGCATGTACCCAAAGGGAGAGACTTGCCATGGGATTTTTCTTGAAGACTGGAATAAAAAGATGTAATCTTCAACATCAAAAGCCTAACTTATTTTTTAGATAGATATAACTGAATAATAGCCCAGATGTTTGTACTGTTGGTATACTCAGAATATCAAGAAAGTTTGAGCAATATCCTCCCACCAGACAAGGGTTGTACATTGACCACTTTAAACAGCTTCCTTTATTTTCTTCTGCTCTGCAAGGCAAGCTCTGCAGCATGGTGTGCAGCACACATCAAACTCAGGCTTTTGCAACCTGCAGCTTGTGAGTCATAAACTCCAGGAGCCTCTCTGGCAGGTCTGAGGAGTGGTGCTATATCCTGGGAAGCTGGCAGTCACATGGGATCCACTTCTCTGGCTGTTCTAACATACCATCATTATGTTTCCTTTCATTTGGCTGGCATTACAGAACAGGGCCTGGATTTGGTGTGGAGCACATTCCACACTCCTTGCTGGATGTGTCAGGAACCTTTCTTCAGTGAGGGGCTGCCCACATCCTGCCAGGACTGTACGTCACTCCCTCACAGTCCCTCACGTGGCATTAGCTCATGGGGACTGTACAGAAATGTATTATTCCCCAGATAGACCAGTTCTTAGTACATACTTATTTTTGGAAATTTCCTATTCCTCTCTGCATATATCAGGAAACAGGTGAGGAGAGGGGCACCCTCTAAAGGGTTTGTCTTTTCCTGTAAGCCTGAAAAACTCTGGAGGTGAAAATACAACAGAGAAAGATGTTTCATCTCCCATCAGCTAAAGCAGGAGGTTTACATCTCACTAGTAATCTCCTGAGAGATCAGAAAGCTGTGCATGAAAATGCAGGTATGTGAAGACAAGCAAAGCAGATGTTGTAGTAATCTCTGCTGGGGCATCTTAGATCACAGAAGCCAACCTATGACATCTTTTCCAGCTGCCAATTTAACTATCCCCTCCTTCCCTTGAAAACATGAGCTGTGCTGACAGGGCTCATTGCTGTGGCTCTCCAGGTATCCTTGCAATGGGCTCTGGAAATGCACCTCTACAGCCCAGCCCACCACAGCCATCATCTGAGCACTCCCACCTCCAGAGCTGAGCACATTTCTTTATCCCTGAGCCTCTCAAATGAGCCTGCTGCTACTAAGCCAGGTACCTCATTTGTACTGCACTAAGTTTTCCAGTTAATTCTATGTACAGAGCATAGGGGAATCACAAGGGGTAAAAACATTCTAAATTAATGAGTTACAGCTGTAAGACTTTCCCCCTGCCAGAGCCACACCTCTCTACCCACCACATCAGCAGGATTTCAGGAAATAGCAAATCCTTTCACATCTGTTTTGCTGGTAGGGAAGAGCCATCAGCTTTCCATCTTGGGTGAGGCAGAACGTGGCCTTGAGTCTCATCACATTTCATATCTCAAGCTCCATCCCTGGCTTGATTACTAGGTGGGCAAGGCCAGGGCAGCTCAGAAGGGAAATACACTGTTGTGCTGGCAGGAAGGAACTGCTGTCAGAAGATTCCCTCAGCTTTCTACTGCCAGGGAAAATGCAGCTGAAGAAGGAAAGGACTGAAGTTGCTGGCTACAGAAGAGTCAACTCATATCCCTGTCAGCTCCTACAGGTAGCATCCACTTCCCTGTAAAAGCAGAGTGCATACTGTCAAAGCCAGAAGACACCAGAAGACACAGCAGTTTTTAGTAAAATAGTGTCTCACCATGTTTCCCAGTAAAATAGTTTCTCACAATACATCACTCCTCCCTCATTCCTGTTAATGAAAGCAGAAATACTTGCAATCAAACAAAAGCACGAATAGCCCATTGAGAGGCAATACTTAATAACAGAAAGCGCCACTGAAGTTGCACTGGAAGACAATGAGAATACAGCCTGATGAGGTCCAGCTATACTTAACATCTTTTTAAGTTCTGAAATGAGGAGAATGACTCTGTCACTTTGCTCCATAACACACACACACCCACCCACCATGTCTTTGATAGCTCAGTGAAGGAAAAGGTTTCATTCTTCTGTAGTAAGGACAGTAGAAAATCTGACAGCAGACAGCTGCTTGTACAAACTGCTGCCCTGACACTGTTCATTGACTGATGATGCTGGCTAATTATAGCAGAAGAACTTAAGAAGGAGGAAATCTGTCAAGATGTAGAAACAACTAGAAACGAAATCAAACAAAATCAACAATACAGACGTCCACATATTTTTAATATTTGTGTAGACATTATCTCCACTATGCAACATGAATGAGCTCATGAGGGAAAGCACAGAGAATCAGGCCTGGAAAACATTGGGAGTTAACTGCAAATCCCTCCTGCTCAGAAGTGAGTGTTCAGTCCCCTCTGGCTCCTCTGAAAATCTCAGCTTCCATTTAAAGATGTGCTGGGTCGCTATGCTGTTTAACCAGTTACTAAGGAGATCATGTTTTCGGTTTTAGCCTAAGCTATAGAAAAAAAGAATGACTAAATAGAGAATGATATTATCTGGTTTCAGCACACAACACTAAGCAAACATTGGAGTATCTTCTGCTAGCACAGTTTCCTCTGGTGCCTCCTTTGGGGACATTCTTGCAGCAGAGATGACTGACCACATACCACTATGCCAGACATTGTGGATTTGTTCCTTTCTGCCTGGTTCTTGTACAGGCTTACAAATCTATGGCTGGTGACAAGCTAAGAGAGGCCATGGGAGCTCCAGCTGGAAGACTTACATTTCCCAAAGCAGAAGTCTCAGAGTTACTTTTGAAGAGTTATCAACATTACAAAACTACAACAGTCCCAACAGACATAGTAATCAGTGAAAAAGTAGCACTCCACAATAATGCATCCTCCTGTGCTGGCTCCTAATGGAAAGTTGAAGGCTCTCAATGATTCTCTCTGCTGTACCTTCACAAACTCCACTGCTACTGCCCTGTGGGATCTGGTGAGCTTCTTTCAGGATGAGACTGTGAGGCTTCCAACTCCATCCTCCTGCCTGCCCTCCCACCTTGTCATCAGGTTTCCTATTGAGGGAAACCATGTGTCTACCTCCAGACATGGTTGCCCCATGCACTGCAGCCACTGTGCCCCTAGCTCTTTAAAAATACAATCAAATGTATTCCATTTCAGGCACAGCACATGGCTTGAGTGAGAATTTTACTGCAATTATTTACTGCACGGTTGCTGGGATTTGACCAGAAGCCTATCCTCCTCCTGTATGTTCCATGATCACAAGATGGTAAAAACTGCTAGAAATTGGATGTTGTTGAAATGAGAAGGAAGAACTCCAACAGTTTCAGTGCAGCAGACCATCTCACTGCTCAGGAAAGTACCCACAGAAATAATTACTTGGATGATTATGTTTTCCTTTCTAAAAAATACACCAGGAGCCACAAGGCTTGGCTTCTCCAAACAAACAAAACCACACCAGCGTATCTGCAAGGACATGTCTGTTTGAGTCTGCAGTGTTTCTCCTGTGTCCAGAGTGTCCACTGAAAGTAATAGATTATGTTGGTTTTCTTCTCCACTGGCCTAAGTCAGAGAAGCTAACAACTTGAGGAGCTGGCATTTTGTGACTCACTTAGCCCCAAGCATAAACTGTGCACTAATGTAGATGTTTGAAGGGGGAAAGAGCTGTATTTTCTCTGGAAGAGAACGAGGAAGTGACAGCCATTGAAATTTAAATGACAGTGTGTGGCATTAAGAGCCATAATTAAAACTCATTACAGGTTTCACAGGAACAAATTATCATTGCATGCTGCTTCATCAGAAAAAGAGTTACAAATTAGTAGATTAACCAGTGGCTAAGGTCTGGAAGGGTAAAAGACCAGAAAAAAAAAGACAAAACAAGACACAAACAACTCTCTGATCGTAAACGATTTGAAAATGAAGGAAAAGAAGAATCCTGGACTTCTGACAAGTGCTACCTGGGTACTGCTAATGCACCTAATCCAGTGCAGGCAGCTGCTGGCTGAGGAGGGGGCAAGTTCATCTGACAGTACATATTTTCCTGCTAAGGCAAATTCAGAGTTTGAAGCAGGAAAACATGGAGAAGCTGCCCCTTCTTTTGTGTCCTTTCCCCCTTTTTTACAAATGGTGGATCACCTATGGTGGAGACCTTATAGCACCTTCCAGTACCTGAAGGGGCTACATGAGCCATGCAGAGGGACTTTCCACAAGGGCCTGTAGTGACAGGGCAAGAGGCAATGGCTTCAAACTGACAGAGGATAAATTTAGATGACTTATTAGGAATTCTTTATTGGGAGGGTGGTGAGACACTGGCACAGGTTGCCCAGAGAAGTTGTGGATTCCCTGTCCCTGGGAGCACTCAAAGCCAGGTTGATGGGGTTTTAAGTAGTGGGTGATGTCCTTCCCCTGACAGGGGAGTTGGAACTAGAGGATTTTTAGGTCCCTTCCAACCAAACCATATGATTCAACGATTCTTTGATTCTACCTCCTGTAGAAAGCTTACTGCATCTGATACATATTCATGGAAGACTTCTCCCCAAAACTTTCTTTCCAGGCATCCATACTGTAAAACTGGTCTGGGAGACAGCCTTGAGCTCCTTCACTGTTTTTTGTACATGCTCTCTAAGTCTCTAAAGTCTTGCCTTTGTGCAAGGACTTTACAGAAAACTATGTGCACCTCTGACCAGGGCAAAGGACCAAGAGACAGGTCAGTGAAAGTGGAAGACATAGTTCTGGATATATTGATAGGTGTTCAATAAAGCTCATAATAATGTAATTTAACTAAGTGCTGTTCTTTCACATTGTGTTGTTTCCAGGTCTGCAAGAAAGTAATTCCAGAGAAAGAGAACTCTTATTCCTTTACATGTGTCCAGCTACTTGACATAAAATATAATGAGAATGATACTAAGAATGATCATCAAGGCTCTGAGTAATTTAGGAATGAGTCATACTGGCTCCATATCCTTGTGAGGTTCCTAAAGGTGATCATGAGTTATTTTTACTGTCTGAAAATTACCCTTTAGTGAATAAGAAGAACACAGGTATGTCCCTGTAATGTTGGAGATAGAGCCTGGGAGCCCCTGGGTGGCTGACACCAGCCTATCATTCAATTCCACATCATTGATCTGAAAGTTAGTACCTGGAAGTGATGGCAAGTTACTCCCAATGTTGTCTGAGTTGCATGGTGGGGCTCTGCTCAGTTCCTAAGTCTTTACTACTTCCACCTGTGGACAGGGGAATAAATTTTAAAAATTAAATAAAAGGACTGAGCACATTCAAAGTCTGAATATCACCCAGACTAGGACTATTACATATTGGCTGTGCCTGACTAGAGGCTCTCTTCATACATGAGAGTGGAAACCTCTTCCCCAGAGAGCAAAGGACAGTTTCAAAAGGAAAAAGACAGAGCAGAAGAGCAGACAGAGTTTCCTGATAATAGTTGCCACCCATTCTTTTTTTTCTGACAGTTGTTATGTGTTCTTCTTGTTCACTGATCAATCTGATTTATGGCACTGCTAAAAACTGCTAAAAATGATGCTGCTCCAGAACCTGACACAAACTCCTCATGTGCCTTAAGCAACTACTGCTACAAAGCATGATCTGTATTTGTAAACAGACAACACCATGGATTAATCTGTTTCAAAATTAGAGATTTGAATTATTATTTTATATACCTGAAGATCTCCCAGCAGCTGCTTAAGAAACTGGAGCTCTGTAGTGACAGATGTATTTGGATTCTCTCATCCAAATTTAAGATGATTAATGGTTTTATGTACAAAGAAGAGCTAATCACAGTAGGTTGCATTCCTATTCAATACTGGAATTTCTGGGGAGCACACTTATTATAGGACACTGAGAACAGGCCAGATGAACCTTACCTTGGAAAAACCCAATTCTTTGTGTGCAAGGCCTACAAGCAAGGCCCAAATGGCCACCTCAGGTGTAAAACAGCTCTGTGGCAGATGTCAGAAATCATCCAGCCATATGCTCATGCAAGGGAGTCCTTCTCTGAAGAACTCCTTCTTTACACACAAACATCCTCAGGACGAATAAAGGAGCAGTGTCTTTGCACACAAGGGGTTATGTGTTCCTACCACTGGTACTCTTGTCTTTATTTATCTTGTCCTCACCAGAATAAAACAGGGAGTGCAGAGACCAAATGTAGCTTAGCAAAATGTAAAGGAGACTAAACAAGCTGGGCAAGATTTGAGAAAAGCTGGCAGCTAGAACCTCGTGATTTACTGAATTCTACTGCTGGATTTTGTACCTGTGGGAACCTGAAGTACCTCCCCTTGTTAACTCATTTGTGAAAGCAGCATGAGCAGGATTCCTCCCATGCCTCTGGAGCATTTATGCTGCCGTTTGGTGTGAGAACCTCTTCTCTCTCCCACCTCAGGCAGTGAAACAGTCTCCAAATCAGGGCTAAGCCTCCAGCATAGCAACATCTGGAGAAGAAAAATAAATAAATAAAAATAATATCACCCCAACCCCCATGCCCTTGAAAGTTGTTTCGTTCTCAGAAAACCGAGCCTGGCAAAACCTCCTGTCCTCGTCCCCTCCGAGTTCCTCCCCCTAGCTCCCATCATTCACACCCAATGTATTTATTCATTTTATCAGATCAGAGGGCAGCATTTGGGTTATTTCAAACAGCTAACGTTAATCATCAAGACAGAACCCGTAGTTTTTACATGGTGGGTCTGTGCTGAGCTGCGAAGCTCTGCCGCAGGCTTCCAGCGTGAGCAAGAGGCTGAGTGAAAGCAAGATCATCAAAGCCCAGGCTAAGTGCCACAGAAACTGCTGCTCAGCCTGAGACTCCTATGGCCCTTCCTTTTCATCTTTGTTTAAAACAGAGATGCTAAGACAGAAACATCTCTCTTGAGCCATTCAACACATCTTCAATCACACAATGGAATGTCAGTAAATACAAAATATATGTTGCTGCTTTTCAGATGAAACCATTGCATTGTAGTGACTACAGTTATGGGTGCATCAGGCTATTTTCTACATACACATCTTTAAGTGCAAATTTTGTCCTTTGGCAAGTGGTATTCCCTTTTTCAGTTTGAGATGGCTTTTCATTACTGAGTTATTCACATATAGTGTGATCTCCTACAGAAATATTCCTCTCCCTTCCTTATTTTCAAAATAGAGGTTATGCTGACTGAAAGAGCACTTTTTTCCCAGAGGAAAAAACCCAATACTTGAACTGAAATCAGGCTCCCAGAAACAACTTTCCCTGACATGGAGCCAATTCATTTGCTCTTTGCGATAGACACATCATTATATCTCCCCGTCTTTCAAGCTGCTCTTCATTTTGAGCAGCCATCATTCAGAATCAAGCTTCAGAGCACCAGGTGGTCTGATATAATATTTATGGGTTTCAACCTTTTCACTAGCTACTCTTCTATACCAAACTATATATAATAAATACAAGTTTGCCCAGGAAAACAAATTGAAACTTTAACAAATGTAGCCTACATTATACAGGGGGTCAGAGAAGGTGTGCATAATAGTCCCTTCTGGCCTGAAAAATCTAGAAATCTATGAATTTTGAAATAACTGCATAAAATACTACACTCTGACCCTAAATTTTGCAGTAAACCTTTTCAAATATTAATGAGAAGCTGCGCAGCTGAAAGAGGATGATGCCCTTGGATCCTTGGCTGAGGGATGTTTGCCAATCTGTCCTGAAAAAGAACCTCTTGTAGTTTCTGAATGAAGAGAAGTAATTGCCTTACATGTTGGAGTAGTGGGCAATGAATGTATTAGCTCATTAAAAGGTCATCATCATTATCATCTACAACACCACCACAAAACAACCAGGACATGTTATGGTCTGAGTTACCTGCAAAGAAATTAATAAACAAGCATGGGTGACACCTCTGAGGTTTCTAATGTCACTGATTCTTTACTGTGCCAGTGTTTTTCCAGGCATCACTGTGGGTGGAAGATTTGTAACTCAGTACCAGCAAGGGCTCTCTCTTTTGCAAAACTCCAAGTTTTACTTGCAGAAACAGGCCACGTAAGCCCTGCTCTTACATGGACACTGACCAGAAGGCCTGGCAAAAGACCTCCAGCACAGACCAGCAAAAGGACAGTCCAGTCATTCATCTTAACTTTAAAGCCTCCCATAGCCCTGCCTGAAGTTGGGGATGCCACCACAGGCATGGGAGACCTTAAGTTCTGCCTTGGTTGTGTTGGCCAAAGAAGGTACTGCTCCTCCACCATATCTTCCCTAAGATGATAATTTTTGTCTCTCATCAGGCTTCTGCTAGTTAATTCATATCTTTGAGAAGTTCTGAAATGCTTCTCTTCCATCTCCCAATATTCCTTGAACTTGAAACATGAAGAAAAACTCCCAGGCTGGCACACACTTGTAGCTTAGGCTCATCCTTCTCTTCAGAGCACTCACAGAACCCTTTCAGATGGCACTCATTTTCTTTTCATTCTCAGACATGAGGCCTTGTTCACTCATGGGGAATGACAAAAAGTCCTTTCACTGCCAGATATCAGTATCATAATGTTGGTATTCAATCCTGAAGAGTCAATTTGAAGAAGCATTCAGGAAAAAACATACGGTTATCTTCCTACCCTAATTCAGGGCACCAAGTGGTTTAAAATATCTAGGGGAGCCAGAGACTGTATTATTGCCTCAGTGACAATTGGTACTTGCCTTCAAGAAGGGAGAAGGAAGGAGAGACAGATGGTGAGGGCTTGAAGAGCAGCTTTTTCCTGAACCCATGGACAAAGGTCACATCCCTCCTTCTGAGCACAAGTGAAGGTGTCCGTGCCGCAGCCTCGCAGGACCGTGAGGAAGCAGAGTGAGGTTTGTGCCACTGCTCAGAAGAACTGGTGCAAATCAGGGCTGTCTACTCTGCTGGGCTGTTTGCTCTAAAATAGCCTGCTGCCCAGTTCCCATGGCTGAGCCCACAGAGCACACGTGACAGACCTACACATGGCAATCTCTGCCTCCTCTCTGCAACACACCAGGGTGGTTTGTCATTGCTCATGTGGAATCCAGGCAGATAAAATCTGCTGAGCTAAATTACACCTCTGGTCCCTCTGGTGATGTGCTGGAGAGACTTGAGTCCCTGGGGTTTGCTGAGGTTCTTTGTTCTTGGAGAGAAGGTTTGCTTTAGAAGTTGAGCATAAACAAACCAAAATTACAAAAATAGCAGCAGCAGCTGCCCCCATCTAGAAGTTCCTTTGCATTTGGCTCGACCACATTTGAGCTAGGCAAACATGGAGCAAAGTTTTGTAACATAAACCACCAATAAAGCAGCCCAGTCCAGAGAAGTTTATATGGTAGCTTTGCTGAGCAGCTCCCAGAGAAGAAGGAAGGAGTCCTGAAGCAGCCTTCCAATCTCAGAGATTCCCTGTCAGCTCATAGAAGGCTGACCCAGGTAATTCCCTTTTCTAGAGACAAGGAGGTGTCTGCCTGGAGGGCTCCCAGCTCAGGCACAGCCAGATCCAACAAGCAAACTCCTTCCCCTGCCGCCTCTGCACATTTGTTTTGTAGCCACATACAAAGTGATGTGAGCTGTCAGACTGCTTGAGTGGGCTTGCTATTAAAAAGGCTTTAAAGAGGATAGCCAAGAAGCACAGGAACCTTAAAGGACTTTACAATAAAGCCCTCCCCCTTTCCTTCACTTTTGGCTAACACTCTCAGCTGCAGAGAAAGAAGTACATCAAATTTCTTGGTAAACATGTCTTGGTAAGTTAAAAATGTTAGGGAACAATACCTCCCACTTTCCTTAAACAGTTAAACACAAAAGTGAGATTAACATTTCTGAAGTGTGTGTGTACACGGAGTGAGATAAGGCCTTTAAAATCTGTATAACAATGGGGAAGCAATATCCCCCACAGTGAGCCTGAAACTGTCTTTATACCATGAAAGAATAGAAACTCTCCTTTCCACAGATGCATCTCCAGAGCTTGATTCTTCTTCCCACAGTTTGTCCTGCCAGGGTAGGGGCCACACACATCCAAAGCTGCTGTGTCATCTGGGAGGGAGCTGCTGCCACAGCCTTGCACTTTGGAAACCTCTGTGTACACAATGTTACGTGTGGATTTAAAACTTCCTTGGGATTTTCAAAGCAGTGAGCATTCACCTGTGTATTTGCACAGGATATTTTGAAAACTGTCTTTCTCAGCTAGTGAAGGAAAAAAAAACCCACAAATAAAAATGTCCCTGCAGGTAGAGGCTTTTACCTGCAAATCACACATTCAATGTTCAAGGCTTGATAAACAGCAGTAGAGGATTATAGAGGGAAATAATCATTTCACTTTGGCAGAAATTGCAGAAAAAGGGTTTCTTCTCTGTCAAGTCAACAGATTATTCTCAGTGTATTCAACCCACTTGTCCTTTTCCTCGGCACCATTCCAAAACAGCGCAAAGTCTCAGCTAACAATAGTGACAAAGATACTGCTGGCTTCACTGAGTTTATCTACTCTCCTAGAAAACGACCATGGAAGCCCTTCCCACACCACCCCAGCTCTGTCAATGAAAATGTTTTGCCTGAAGTTCTAGGAAGAAGGGAAGCAGCAGGAAGGGAAGCTTGAGGTGAGGCAGCAGAGCTTTAGGAAACATACAGATAGCGTTGCTATGAACAGTCTCACTCTCCTCTCTGGAAAAAAAATCACTTAAATCACAGAAAAATAACATAAGAGCTGATTTGGACATGGTGCAAGTGAAGAGTGTTCACTGCAACAAAAAAAGTTATCCAAAGAGTGCTGAATGGGTCTGAATGTGTGGAGCGAATGTGTGTGAATACCTGGAGAATCCTGTAATAAATTAATAGCCTCCCCACACCCCTACTCACCTAGTGTTGTAACTTATAATTCTCAGAGGCTTTTGAGGACTCTAATATTTTCACTATTATTTTTTCTTTGCATTGCCTAGTGCCCAGCATCCAGAGTAAGAGTTACTGTACAAATACAGAAAAATCTTCACTGCCAAATGGTTCATTGCAGAACAGAGTTAACAATAATTTAAGCCCAGAAACCATCACAGACCAGTTGCTCCTATGCACAAAGTTTGAGGTGTTCTTGGGTTTGTAGAAGCAAAGAAGTTTACTTAGAGCACCATTTGGAAATGCTTTTTTCAATGCTTCCAAATTTCTGGGAAAAATCCTTATCAAAGCCTCTCTCTCTTAAAATTCTGCATGAAAAATTTCAAAACAAGAAGCCTACAATGGGGTGTGCCACAGTCAGGTATGAGATTCTTAGGTGCTAGAAACTGTATATGCTAAGACAGAGAAAAGTGAAAAATGACTGCTTATTTCTTGAAGGACAGAGTAAAAACCTAAATATTAGAATTTCAAAACAACAGGGAGGTGGGACATTTATAGAATGGGTTGATTTTGAAGGGACATTAAAGATCATCTAATTCCAGCCCCATGACATGGTCAGGGACACCTTCCACTAGATTAGGTTGCTCAAAGTCCCATCCAACCTGGCCTTGAACACTCCCAGGGTTGTGGCAGCCAAAACTTCTCTGGGCAACCTGTGCCAGTGCCTCATCATGCTCACAGGGAAGATTTTCTTCTTTACATCTGATCTAAACTTACCTTCTTTCAGTTTGAAGCCATTCCCCCTGGTCCTGTCTCTACACGGTTTTATAAATAGTCTCTCCCCATCTTTCTCGTGGCTCCCTTCAGGTACTGGAAGGCTGCAATTAGGTCACCTCAAAACCTTCTCTCCTTCAGGTTGAACAATCTCAATTCTCTCAACCTTTCCTCATAGCAGAGGTGCTTCATCCCTCTGATCATCTTGGTGGCCTGGACTCACTCCAACAGGTCCATGTCTTTCTCATGCTGGGGACCCCAGAGCTGATGTTGCACTGCAGGTGGGCTCTCACCAGAGCAGAGCAGAGGGGTAGAATCTCTTCTATCCCTGCTGCCCACAGGGCTTTGGATGCAGCCCAGGACATGTTTGGGTCTCTGGGCTGTGAGTGCACATTGCTGGGTCATGTTCAGCCTCTCCTCCACCAACACTCTCAAGTCTTTCTGAACAGAGCTGCCCTCAGTCTGTTCATCCCCAGCCTGGATTGGTACCGGGGATTGTCCTGATCCACATGTAAAACCTAGTACTTGGTCCTGTTACACCTCTTGAGATTCCCCATGGTCCACTTCTTGAGCTTGTCCAGGTCCCTCTGGATGCATCCTGTCCTTCAGCTTGGTGTCATCTGCAAATGTGCTGAGGATGCCCTCGATCCCTCTGTCTGTCATTAATGAAGATTTAAGTAACACTTGTCTCTGATGTCTTTGGGACTCTGAGCCACTGACCATGGCCCTCTGGATGCCACCATCCAACCAATTCCTAATCCACCTAACAGTCCACCCAAGGAATCCATCTCTCTCCAGTTTGAAGAAAAGGATATTGTGGGGGACCATGTCAAAGGCTTTACAGAAGTCCAGATAAATTACATGTGTGATCCTTCCGTTGTCCACTGATGGAGTCACCCCATCATAGAAGGCCTCTGTGTTGGTTAGGCAGGACTTTCCCATGGTGAAGCCATGCTGGCTCTCCTGAATCACCTCCCTGTCCTCCCTGTGCCTTAGCAGGATGGTCAGTTCCATGATCTCTCCAGGCAGAGGGGAGGCTGACAGGACCATATTTCCAGGGGTCGTCCTTTCTTCCCTATTTAAAGATGGGTGCAATATTTCCCTTTTTTCAGTCGCCTGTGGCTTCACCTGACTGCCACAAGTTCCAAATATCATGGAGAGTGGCTTGGCAACTACATCTGCAAATTCCTTCAGGACTCTGGGAAGCATCTCTTTGGATCCCATAGACTTGTGTATGTTCAGGTTCCTCAGGTGGTCATGAACCTGATCTTTACAATCCCAATTCTTTGACCTTCCTTTTCTGTATACCTGTAGAACACCTTCTTATTATTTGCATTTGCATCTTTGTTCCCAAATGCATTAAAAAAACCTATCAAACAAGGATGGTCCTATTTTAGGCAGTTGCAGTGCATTCCACTTCTCTTTCATCCAGCATGGATCCTAGCACCTAATTTACCTAGCTGTTCAAGTGATTGCTGCAAAAATTAGACTTCATGGATGGTTGGAAAGATGATAATTGGACTTCATGTGTGTGTATATCTAAGTCTCTCTAAATAGATATATAAACAGAAAAGTCCATGAAAATCTGTGCTTATAGAAGGACTTTAGGTGCCATGAGCTGGGGATAACTGCTTTAAACACTGCTGGAGGGTTTCTCCTTCTCTCTCTTCCCCTGCCTCAGAAAATTGGTGTGTTATAGGAAAAGAGCAGGGCAGGCAAAAAATGGGTGAGGCATTGGTTTCTTGGCTGGAACCATAAACCATGAATGTAATGAGAAAAGGAAGAAAGAGCCAAGGTTACTGGAAGCCAGTCACACATTCCTGTGGCTCTTAGCCATCCTCCCCCAAAGGGACACAGCATGGGCTCTCTGTTATCTGCTTATTCTAAGGCTGGAAAAAGGGGAACATCTACTGTATTCAAGTATGAGCACATCCTGCATCAGTGTAAGACAGATTCTCCACCAACAAGCTGCCCACACTGTTAATTGCAGAGGCTGCTAATCTGCCTGAGAAGCCAAAATGATATTAACTTGCAGCAGGATTTACATACATTCAGCCTTACTTCTGCATCAGTTAGCAAGTACAGTTTAAACTGTTGAAGGTGCAGCTTGCTGTAGGCCTAAGTAATATTTAATAGCATTACCAATAGGCTTCCCAATAACCCTCCAGATTTCTGTACAGGCTCACTGTTTCATCAGCCTTGCTGTTCAGTACCAGCATTTGCCCTCATCCCAGCAGCCCGAACACTGCCCCAGTGCCTGCTGCTCCAGCCCAGGCAGAAAATTTTGGGCTGAGTTCTCTAGCAATAGGATCTTCTGTCTGTCACTGTTTTCACTGGAAGAAAAAAAGGCACTAAGAGCATGACAAAAACCAGTGTTGAGAAGATGGTGGTGGAAAAAGCCTGGAGAAGAGAGTGGGCCGTGCACTGGATAGTGAAGTAGCTGCATTTGGAGCACATTGGCTGAGACCAGTCTGTGTCCTTATCTCTGACTCTTCCTGACCTTTCTAAAGCTGGGCTCTGCAATCACTGCTGGCAATGAGATCTCCTCACCAGAGTCCACCCTCCAAATGATGCACCAAAGGAGAAACAAGGTATTCTCTGCTCCTGACAAACATGCTTTTGTCCTGCCCAGTGCTGCTGTCTGGCAAGCTTGGAGCACTGATGGGCTGAACACACCCCTCCCCTCTTGATGTCTCCATGGCACACAGCATTTTATTTACATTCAGGAGCTGATAAATTAGGGATGGGAATGACTCTGGAGTGCATGGATGATAAACTCATATCTACTGTCATCAAAAGGAGTGGAAAATCTTTTGTTTTCTTGACATGGAACAAAAGCTGATGTGACTTGTAAAGGTAGGCTTAAAACTAGGCAAACCCAGAAGTGTTTCTCTGAAGCAGAGCTACAACTGGGCTGCCCATGCAAACCATGCAACAAGTACAAAATATGATTTTTATGAGTATCCCTGTGAGTTGCATATGAGTGTTCCTGCCTATGAACCCTCTTGCCAGCATTTTCATAGAAACAGAGCATGAAAGGTTACACATTTGTTCAAAGAGAAGCCATTCTAAGTAGATGAATCAGATGACTCTGAATGCTTGTTAATTTGTTAATTCTTGTGCAATATTCAGTCCGCTCTATCAAATAGTTATTTTCATTCCCAGAAGGAATCCACACAGTTGATCTGCAGTAATAGATATCTATTATTATATAATTTTCACTTCTTTTTCATTGCCTTGGCAGCAAAAGACAGATCTCTCTACTTTCTTTTTCTTTTAAGCCTTTTATACTTTGATATGTTATTATATAAAATACTGGAAGAGAAAAAAGTCCAGCTTTAAAATAGAGCTGTCAGTGTTGCTTTACCTTGTTTTTTTACCTCTGTGTTTTACTTAATTGACATCAAGTAAAATCAAGTCAATTCAATTACTTGAGATTAAGGAATCAGTTAGGGAGACAGACAAGTAACAGGCATATATGCATACATCCAGGCAAATATGGAGAGGTGATAAGGAAGCCCTCAATCAAGTTAGAAAAAACCAAAACCAAACCAAAGAATTCAACACCTACTGGTTTGCTGTAATACACAGTGGTACTTAGATACCACAAGAACATTTTCCAGTCAAAACTCTTGCCAAACTTTTCATGGCTTTGATGGATCCCCAGCCTTACCCAATGTGGCTGGGAACATTTGTCTTACAATTCACAACAGGTAAATCCAACATATAACTCTAAACAGATCTGTCTTGACACTGCAGGTCTATGAAGCCTCTGTCCCTGACAACTCTGCTTTCCTGGCAGGTCTTGTGACCAGGTAAAAACCACACCTGGGCCTGGACTTGGGTACTGGAGCAGCCACAGATTGTAGATGCCAATGCTCCAGCTCCCAAAGAGCAAATCTCCCTTCTTGCCCCGTGTGCCCAGGCAAAAGCAGATCAATAAGTGGGGTTTGAGCAGTGCATACTAGATACAAGCTGATCTTGGAAGTTAGGAGAAATTAAAAGCAAGTGAATGCCTTTCTCCATGTTTCTTCTTGTAATAAGTCAGGGTCCAAGAGCAGATGAAGCTTATCACTCCTATACAAGGATGGCTTAATAAAATGATTGACACCTTATCACTGCCTCAAAGACACTCTACTATTTTAGGGATGTCCAAACACATTAAATATCTAAAACAAATTTGGAGGGCAGTTCAGTGAGCTGCAGCTTATGTCAAGATCATAAGAGAGAGTTTATAGATAGTCCTTGGATTGACCTGAACCCACAACAGGGGGAAGACCTAGGAAAACAAAATCTGATCAAAAAAATTTCAGCAATCATGAGCCACAAGAATCAAAATATTTTTCTGCAACAGAAAGACAACAGGCCCCTGCTACTCAACATAAATGGTTCTTACATCATTAAGGAAAACTAAGTGCATTTAAGTGTGTGGGGGATGGGGGAAAAGCCTATTACAAATTGAAGAGGAAAAGGTTGGAAATCCGAGAAAATGACAGGCTTGTACTTTACAGCCACAGACACGTGAAGCCAAGGGTTATAAAGTGTGGGTACATAAAATAAAACAATATATGTTTGAATGAATAAGGCAAGAAAGGCATCAAATTCCAACACTATTTAGCCTTGCAAATCCATACTGGGGCCAGTAGCTGTAGCCATCCCTTATAAAATCAGTATTATCCCAGCTGTGTTTGCCCTCAGTTCTTCTTGCCTCCTCAGGATTTTCATTGAGCTGGTGTGACCACCACATATTAGTTAGTAAAGCCACTAATATTAAATACATCAGAGTGATACTTTGCATATCAGAGGGCTTGATCTCACAAGGCAGCAAACATTCTGGCCCAGCCAGGCTCTAGAAATGACAGAGACGGTAACAAAGAATAGGAATTTTCCCCTCTTACGTGAGCAGTACGTCAGACTATCATGCTACCTCTGGGCTTGAATCTCTGCATGCACCCCAAACTGCCTGGCTTTGCTTGTGACTGGCTTTTCTCTGAACTGACTCCACCTTTGTAAGGGCTGGGCTGGTTTCCACTCCATCCCTGTAAGAACAACAGGCATAGCTAGTGTAAGCTCCTGGCCCTGATATCTCCTGCAGTTAACCAAGGCACAGAAGATGTAGATACTCCACTGACATGCACCATATCGAGTTCATTCTCTAGAGCCAGTCTGGGCCAGTGCTAGAGAACACAGCTTCTACAGCAGAAATGACACAGTAGAGCTTCAGAACCCCTGAGCTGCCACCAACTTCAGTAGCAATGGCTTTTGCATGCTCAGATGTTTATTAAAATCAGGGATGCTTATCCTTCAGGCATCCACTGATGAGACATACCCTAGGTCTTTAGGAAAGTTATCCATTAATCCTTGAAATGCCCTGAAATCCAGCCAGTGACACTCTGAAGTCTGCCCTTGTTCCAATTTAAAAATGGTGGGATGCACTGGGAACAGGTTTAGTCACTGAGTTTTCCTTGGGGTGGAAAAGGGCATGTGAGGGAAGAAAACTTACTGAACATCTGTAATTGCTCAAAGCTGTACTCAAGTTTGCATTTTATAAAACACATCAGTAAAATTTATATGGAAGTGCTTTAGTAGCAAATATGTGCTGTATATAGTGAGATTCTATAGCTACCTTGTCTTTTCCTACGTACATCTCCATTTATGGAAGCAGACACTGACATGGAGCCCCTGTGTTCAGATCATTTGGGTGAGGCACAGAAAAGCCTCTCTAAGCTTTATTAAAAGCCAGACATGATTTGAGGCACTGTGCTATTAAATACATATCCTTCCTAGAACCAGTGCTCATGGTCTGGCAATGATTTCTTCCTTACAATAGCTCTGGGCAGACAGCAATATATGGGATATTCATACCAATTCTGGAGGGTACTACAGGACAGGAGGTCAACACTTTTGGCATAGGATAAAGAGATTCTTCATCACAGGCCAGTGGAAATCCACCAAGTTACTTTGATAGGGTCTGTAAGGCCCAGTGTAGACTGGCAGATGTACAAGTCAGACTTGCATCCATGCAGGTCTTCCAAACTGGTGTTTAATAGACACAGACTGGGAGAGCTGACTCTCATTGGCCTAATGTCAAAGACTGTAATCCTCGGAAATAATTCATATGTCAAAAATTAAGACAGATGCTGATTTGCTTTTAAAAGTAAACTGTACAGTATGTGCTAAAATATTCTGAATGACAATAATTTATACACAGAGATAATGATTACTTTAAAGTGATGAGTGCTAAAGCAATCCATGGCAGAAAACCTCCCTAACTCAATGTTGGTGGGGGAAATAAAAATTAAAAAAAAAAAAAAAATTCACATTATTTAGGATACCTTCATCTAGTATTTACTGCAAAATGACTGTAACACTTTGTACTGAGTGTGTGTAACAGGGTGTGCTGGAGGCAGTACAGCAAGTTTGGCTTGGAAGAGAAGAGAGCTCCCATTCTGAGAAAGCCATCCCAGGTCATCTGCCTTCCCAAGCTGTAAACCTTCCTGACTGTCAATGAAGATGCTGAACTGCTTCAGCAAGGTGACTGAATTCAGGGCTGCTATGAGGCTCATGAAAGCACAGAAACCCATCAAGGGAATCCAGGGCTGCCTTTCACTTGGCAGCAGTTCAGCGACTTTGTCGTCATCTGACTGGGCACCTGTCTCATCTGATTAATTTTCTTTTACTTTTTGCACGAAACCAACTCTCTATCTTCATCTGTGAAATTTGAGGAGGTTTCTGCTGTATATTCTGCCTACAACTAAATGCCTGTGACACCTGCCTGTGACCTCTGGCAAGGCTGTTTGTGCTCCAGCAGCTGCAGTGGTGCCAGGAGACTGCCACGAGACGGCAATGTTTCAGAAGCCTTGCGCTCTGTCTGGACAGACAGCGCTACAGCTTTCAGGGATACATGCTGCTTTATGTTAAAGCCTGGGAATAATTCATTACCACAGAAAGAGCACCTCCAGAGAACTAGAAAAAAAAAAGGACAGGCAGTGCAGTTTTCTGTTATTTAAATGTGGTTGTTCAAACAAAATTGTGTCATCTGCCTCATATTGCTCATTGTAATGGTCACTTCATTTTTGTTCCTTTCTTTCACAGCAGTGGTGTCAGTGAGCCTTGCCTGAAGCTGTGTTATATTGCAAGCATGTTTGAGATGATTTGGGCTGCTGTTCTCTCTAGATAACATTGTCAGGGCTGAACATGTTCATCCCTAAAAGTGAACAACAAAGCTTTTGTAACAGCATATTTTTCTAACTGTAAATGATCCCAAGTAATTTAGAGAACATGGGCAAATGCTCGTGTTTAATCAAGAGGGTGAGAGTGCAGGCAATTGAACTATGCCAGCTCCTCACCTGGCATCAGAGCTTTCCTGCAGCTGCACAGCTGATGTGTAAGGAATAATCCAGCCTGAGGGGAGCTATTTGCCCCACACATTTGCAGATTTTGCTCTGGTCTCCTATCAGCCAGTGCTTGTCACTGGTTACTGCAACAGTGACAAGGCCTTTGGGCTTTACCACTGCAGTACTGCCATGCCTGAATCCAAGTGTCCAAAAGCTTGTCCATTTCATCTACAATGCTTTATATGAAGGACCAAAAAATGTCCAAACGAGAACTGGTTGCAAGCCCTTTTCTAAGTATTGATAAATAAAATGTTTTATTTTGGACCTTTCAATTTGGATGAAACAAGATAATCCAGATAGCCCTTTAGGGGGAATTATGCATTTCTGGGAACCTCATGGCACTGCTGGCTTTCAGTGCTGATGACAGTCAGCTTCATCTGGGGCCAACTTTTGTTCCTTGGAAAGGTGTAAAACCAGAGACTGCTGTTTCTTCTACCTTTATTCATTCCAGAGAAGAGAGCTTGAGATGTCTGAGCTCAAAAAGAAACCAACGGGTCCAAAGATGAAACAAATCAAACAACAATACTAACAACTTCAAAAAAAGGGCCAAGCTCTTAAACATAAGGGGGCTGAAGCAACACCCTCTGAAGTCCATGGACAGGGTAATAGATCATGATGTAGCTTCTAATGGTCCAATCCTTATTGTTGCTGGAGTGTGAGCCAAAAGCAACACAGTTTGACTTGCAGCTTCCAGGGCGACTGTGCACTGCTGACAGTTAGGAAAACCATTGGACTGCTGGTAGATAAGCACTTTTGATAATAAACTGCTGGATGATTCACACAGCTATTTTTAAAGTTAATTTTTGGAACTAGACTGGCATTGCTAAACATGCAGGATTCTACTCTATCTCTGTGTGTAAGTTACAAAAACTGTAGATGTTCTGTTTTCAGCTTTCAATAAAATAAGTATATTTTCTTGTGTCAGGTGTACTAGCTAATTGATATACCTTTACTGATCTTCAAAATGCCCTTTCATCACAACGGCTGTTGGGGAGCTTGGTATTGAAAACAAGTATAAACAGCATAATCAAAGCTCTTCCTTCCCACCTACATTTCTGCCAAGCTCTTTTGCATTCAAAAGATTTAGATTCTTTCCATGATTACCTAACTTTTCCATTTATGCTTGAATTGTTTAGTAAAATGCATGACATACATATTAAACTCATAGCAAACACAGAGCATGTATATTCAATAACGATAAACCAGACTTTTTTCTGCACATGAACTCATTGCTTATTCTTGTCTGGTATATTAAAACATGCATTTCTAGGAGGCTGCAATAAAATAAAGTTTAGCAAAACATGCTTAATCACAGAGATAAAGAAATGAAGTTGCATCTGGACTGACAGACTGTTCTTAGTAGCTATGAAGAAGATGATTATATCTTGCCTGCTGAAACAGCCAGGAAAGTTTGAACACAATATTTATCCTGAGTATTTGCATAGGATTTAAGAAAAATTATGTCTATGTTCTTTTCACAAGACAAGACTCATTTTGGCAAAATTATTTTTGCTTTCTCCCTTTTCCACCCCTCCCCATAAAGCAAAACACAAACACTCTCATAGCTGTATGAGCTTTTTGGAGGGGTGCCCATAAGGCCTTGGCCAATAGAAATGTAAATCCTGGCCCTTTATGAACATATATATATATATATATATATAACATATACTAACTATAAGGTATGTAAACCCACTGTATTTCCTAAGACCCTGCCTTTTCCTTGACCCCACCAGTGTGGAAGTGAGAAAGCTGCAGTGCCCCTCCTAACCTTGCCACAAGGCTGCTGTGAAGCAGCATCTGTCCCTCGCCCTGGCAGAGCTGGAGATGTTGAGGAAGAAACCACTTTCTAAAACGAGCTCTTCAATCCAGGCCCTGACTGAGCCACTGCAAATTAAGGTGAAACTGATTGAATATTCAAGTGGAATGTTTCTCATTACCAGTCATGTGCTCTAAGTCCTGCAATTTTCCTTGGATGGCAGTTCTCAAACTGCAGGATATGGGCAGTAATAAGGTGATATGTTTGAGGGCTCGGCACAAGAGTCCTTTATAACCATTCTGGCTAAAGTTACAGCCATGCTTTAGCAAGCCTTAATGTCAGTACATCCTTGCAAATCCTTGCTTGTAAGTACTCTTTCTGAAGTTCAACTGTGCCCCTGCATTTAGCTTTCAAAAACCCATTCTAAGTGGCAAGTGCTTATTTGTGGCTTTGTGGTTTATTTACACATGAGCATAAGAAATCCCCAGCTAGAAATCTGAAGAATTACTCTAAATGTTTATAGATACCAGTAAACTGCAAAATAAAGATACATATATCAACAAAAGTGGCTTTTTTCCTGTTTTCATAATGAGAATTTTTAAAACTTTTATTAAATTAGAATTTTTTCTCTGAATACACTTGTAATTTATGTGAAAACTCACTAAAACAGAAGAGCCCAACAAAAAACGTCTTTTAAGGTAACTTGAAACAAAAATTCCATTACCAGACCTGGCACACTGCACTCATATTAGGCCTCTAAATTGCTCTGCAAGTAGGATGCCTGGGCACCAGATTACAGCCACATGCAGATTCACCAAAAGAAAAAGAAGGAAAGTAAGAATTAAAGACAACCTTGGAAAGCCACTGGTGTTGACTTACCAAAAGCCAGGCCATGATGCAAGAAAAGCAAATTTGCCTTTGTACCCACAGTACCAGGGGTGTGCAACCCTGGGGCTGGAGCCCTGCACAGCGTGGGGTGTATCTGTGGCCAAAAAACTACCAGCAACACAAATACATGGAGACATGTTGGAAGATTACTCCTTTGGATGTTTCTTTTGGAAATAAGATGTATTTGGTGTTCTTTGAGACTAAACAAAGCAGATGAATGGCCTCTGAGGTAACTGCTTAAAACCAGCTCTGTTTTTTTTTTTTTTNGATTATTCATGTGATTCACAGGAAAACTTTATGAAATTGTCATTCCTGTTCTATTTTTGAAAGATGTCCTTCACCCTGGCTTTGGGAAAGCATTCCCCTAATATCAACACATCCAGGTTCACAGGGTTCTTTGTAATTAACAGATCATCCAAACAAATTATGTTGCAGAGCACAGAATGGCATCTTTCATACCTCTTCTGTACAAAGGTGGCTCTGAGGTTTAGATGGAAAGATGCAAACCAAGCAGCAGAGTGGAAACAGGAGGAACTCCATAGAGTACCGTTGCCATGGGATGCTACTGTGACATTATAGAGTAATAAACATATTTTAATTTTCATACTTGAAATATTGAAAATTATTATTTCCCACTATCCCCAACCACATACACAAAAAAGTGTTCTCTAAGGAAGAAGATCAGAAAGCAAATATTTTATCATAACTTCAGGTGGAAAGATTTCATTCCCAGCACAACTATTGAAATGGAATGTTCCATTTCATGTTTCCTTTATCATTTTCTGGACATCATGAATGTCTTCATCTCTGTTTTCACCATCAGGAAACTGTAAAGATGGATTCTCAACCATTTGTGCTTACTTTTTTTCCCCTCCAACAGAAGATTTTTCAGCTTGCTTTCAATATTTATGGTTAAGCTGGTTCCTTCCTGCCACCACTGAACAGAAATAATGAGTCCCTGACAGCATGAACACCACATTGCTTATGGAGGCTGCTTCCATTGGATAGCAGTTTGGAGAAGCATATTTTAGAATTATTAACACATTAGTATTCCAACCAAAGATAGTCTTCTTTGTACTTTCAGAGTACACAGCAATAATCCCATCACCACAGTAGTTAAAACGTTACCCTGGCCTGCCAGAATCACTCGCTCACAATCTGCAAAGCTGAATTAAAATGTTCCTTCCACTTCCACACACTTTACAAGTTATTTATGTTTCATTTAGCTTTGGATTCATAAACCTCAACCACACTGACACTACCCCTTCCTTTCTCCCCTCCTCCCTGCACCTCTGTGGGCACGAGCCTTGATTGCCAGCTTCCTACCATAACCACAGCTGGAGTTTAAAGCACCTTTTGTGCCATCACTGCTGTAGCCACCTCGTGTGTTTGCCAGCCTGCTACAGAGGAGACTATGGACTTCAGCTGCCACTGCTCCCAGCAGGCATTTGCAGCTGCATGAAATCTCACAGGAACATGGCTCATGTTAGGGTATCCTTGTTGCTAAGCCTCCTTAACAAATTGCTTTGTCATTCCATTTTTATGAGCAAAAAGACTACAGCCCTGGGTGCAGTTGCTGCATTCCCTTCTGTGGCCTGAGTGGGTGGTTTATTACAGCCCAAATACACCAAGGAAACCACAGTCATATCATACCTCTCATTTTGGAGGTGCCACAGCACTGAGGAGAAGCAGAATGGTGAAGAGGCTGCTGAGGATCTGAGCCTGACTTCCACAGCTACTACATTTTCCTCAGCACTGCCTGATGGGCTGGTCAGTGCTAAGGGCCAGCACCCATCCATTCACTGACACTTGCCCAGTTTCTGTGTTTAGACTAAAAGCCTCAGCTACCCTCTGTGCATATGTGAAGTCCCTAGTACAAAAGAGCCTTTGATCCTGGGATCCAAATGAGGCTCTGATCTTGGTTGGGGCTCATAGGTGCAAATGCTGGAGAAATAATAACAGATGGAATATCACAGTGATCTATTAATTACCATATAGAGCCATATAGAGTTAATAGGGGAACATTTCTGGGCAAAGATCTCATAAATAAACCAAATGCGAATGCATAAATAAGTAGAATACAAACACACAGGGCTATTATAAGGGCAGATGTGTGAAACTTTTTTTTTGTCTGTATGTTAAACAGTCCTTGACATCTCTTTTAAAATTTATATATTTACACTGGCAGAAGAACAATCCTTTCTACCTAAACTACAGAGAGAAACCTAAAACATGCTGGATAGCTTTACCATCAGATCTATTTTGTCTTTCTTTTCAAGTATAATCAAATTCTTTCCCATGCCTACCTGCACATTACATTTCTGAAGAACTACGTGTTGGAGTCTGAGGAAGGTATTTGAAACCATATGCCTGAGCTGAAGGTAAAAAATCTAAAATCAAGTAATGCCTTCCTGGGAGAATAAAGAACAGAAAGAAACATAAGAAATCATGCTGGAACAAAACCTCAGAGAACAGGCAAATCTTAGAACCTACAGAGACACTGGGCTTTCCAACACTTGTCTATTTTTCTCACTCTCTGTATCATATCAGAGGCTCAGAGGACACTATTTAAGGGTCAGCTGGATAAACAGAAGCACCCAGAACCCATTGTAGAAGTTGCAAGGATGGCCCAGGTGCCATCAGCTTCTGTGCCATGATGGCACAGAGTGCAAGATGGGGCCAGAATAATTTCAAGCTTCCTCTCACTCAGTCAAGAATCTATTAGGTAAGCAGCGGTGCAAATATGAATGCTAAAAATTTCTTCTAAAACCAAAAAATGCTCATAGTTATACAGACATAGGGACTAAGGCTGGTGTGTGTTTAACTAAAGGACATTTCTCAAGGCAGGGTTTTCCCTGATATTCTGGAGCAATAAGCTCCTTCAATATTTCAAAGTATATTTTATAATTTTTTTTTTTGTTAAAGAGAACGTCCTTTAAACTGGGTAATATAGTGGCAGGCAGTGGTAAAGGATTTCCATTATATCTCCTTGTACTCCATTGCTTGTAATTTTCCTTAAGTTTCACCTCTCAGGCTGACATTTTCCAAGCTTGAAGTCTGCCCAAAAATAAAATTTTTTGGAAAGCTGAAGAAACTTTCCCTTCAGCTCAGCAGTGCAGTTTTAACAAGAGTCCCTCACACAAGCCTGGTAAAACCTGCCCCACTGGAACCAAAACCAACACACATCTCGGTGCCTATTGCTGCAATCAGGATGCAGAGAAGGGACAAAAGAATTATTCAGCCTGAATAAGGCTGTAGGACCCAGCAGGCTAAATTATTCCATGGTGTAAGCCCTTGCAACATCCCCGAAGCCAATGGGATTACACAGTTTTCCACCCAGGCTGAGTGAAGCCGGCTCTCTTCCTGCAAGTGAGAAGCTCAGACTTTTTCTCATTGCTCTCTGTGTTATTTAAAGATTTGGTTTTTGTAGCTGGCAGGCTCTCTCTTTGAAGCCTTCAATCCACAGAGTGTTCCCCTGTTGTGAGTTTAAAATGTTTTTGTGCCACACAGGCTGCTGGTCCCTTCACACGGGGCTCCATGAATACTCCCTGTCCCCCTAGACCTCCTCCCTCCCACATGCACATCTCAGCTAAGGTCTGGCCTCTCTTCTTCTCCATTCCAACCAGTTCACAGCCTCAGGCAGAGAAGTTGGCTGCCTCTACCTCTGCACTGCAGAAAGTGAAGCGTAATTTTGGGAAGAACAAAGGGGTGGAAGGTAGTATATAGGCTCCTTAGAAAACTACACAGATGTAAAATAAAGATTGAAGGAAGAGGAGCACTTTTCTTCTCCTCACAGAACAAACCTTAGCTGCTCTGAGAGTTGTGTGAAAGCCAAGTGTCATAAATAAAATGAGTAGTGAAAAAGGAGGACTTAAAAGGGAGGTCACAAGAGGTCTGGGCAGAAGCAGGCAGACCCAAACCCAGAGGTGCTCTGGAGGTTTCCCAGAGGAATCATAAGCCTGTCCTGCAGACCTGTCCTGGCTGACCCAGCCCCCAGAGCCCCGGTCCTGCCAGCCTTCTGCTCATCCTGCTGGAGCCCATCTCTTCTCCTCCACTCTCTGGTGCTGCACAAAGCTGGCTAAAGAGGAACCCAAACCCTTATGGGGCTCACCGCTGGAGAGGAGTCAGGACCAAGGAGAAGCACTGGCAGGGGCATTTCTCAGCCCTGGCAGACTTTTGGGGAGATGCTCTCTTGCAGTGGAACAGAAGGAGAAGTGCTCTTCCATACCACAGCTCACTGCACAAGTAGCTGTGAACACAGGACAGCTGCTCCCAGTTTGCAGCACTGGAAAGTACTGGACTGACAGCAAGTCCTCAAATCTGACAAGGCCTTGAAAGATCCCTAGGAAGGAGGCACTGTCACATGAGCAAGGAAAATGCAACAATGAAATGATGGTGGCAGGAGGAAAATCCTGTGCTGGGAGAGTATGACCCTCTCACAAAGATTCAGGAGGGTCATTAAGAAGTAGTGGAGCTTTTATTTCTGCTCTCTTGCACCTTTTTGTCATTGAGCCATGCTTCAAAAAAGCAGTCCTTCCTCCCTCACAGATCTCTGTGCTCTTTGCTGGACAGAGGCAGCCTGCAGAAAGAGTGATACAAGTTCCATCTGCTCAGTGTTGGGGGCTCTGTTTCTGGGGGTCTCACGGGCCCCCCCGAAGCACTCTGTCCATGGAGAGGGAGCTACGTGTTCTCCACTGGATCTAGTGGCCAGCTAGCCTTCCCTGTCCTCAGACTTACAGAGTCATGTCCTGGCTACTACTTCTGCAGGGTCTTTTGTCTCAAGAAAAGAGAACAAGAGCCCTTCTTGTGCCAGCTGCAACTCTGACGGACTTTTGGCAAGAGCAGCTGTGTGCTTGCACACTCCATTCCCACCCTCCAGACATCCCTCCAAAGATCCTCCAAAACAGACTGATAGAAATACCTGAGCGAGGTAAGAGGACATACCTTACTCTGGACAGGACTCCTGACCTTAAATTCCTGAGCAAATATTTTCTTTTTTTTCTCTTTTGTAAAATGTTCTCCCCTGGTAGTGCTCGTTGGAGTGAAAATCAACACCTTGCTATGTTTGGAGGAGCAGGCTCTTTACAGCTATTAATTATGTGCCCTTTAAACACAAGACCTCACCCAAACCCGTGTTTGCCCTGTGGGTTTCACACCTCTTATTGTAAACCAGGCTGATGACAGACAAGGGTGAAAACCACCTGTCCTCATTCAACAAGATACATCACCACAACACCCGCCTCTAACAGCCATGCTAGGCCAAAAACAAATCAGGATCCTATAGATGAATTTACTGCAATTATAAAAAAACCCAAACAATGAAACAACACACCAAAAACTAAACACAAAGCAACACCATCACTGTACAAGCTTCAAGGTTAATAATAATGGTTACTCACACTTTTCCAGACAACTCAACCCACATTGGCACAAAAAATCCCGCTTTGTCACAGGATGAAAATGGTTGCCTCATTTATGTATACAAGATAGTGCTCCCTCTTGACCCTTTGAAAAGAAACAGAGAAATTACTGACACTAGGCTTGCTGCAAAGTCATTTTTGCTTGGTATTCTGCTTTGAACTGTCCCCAGTTTGGGTGAAGATCAGGATGAACACTGTTGAAAATAATTACCTTGCTCTTTCTGCACCCAGTCAATTTACTTATTGATGCAGCTGTGCAGAGGAGGTTGTTAATGAAGAATCAAGTATTTTCCTGCACTAAAAGCCTGATTCTCACTTCAAACTATCAAGAGGAATTATGTGTAAATAGCAGGAGTTAACTCAAAATGAGAATATTTATGCCAGTTCTTTCTCCTTTTCGATGGAAAAGCACTGGCTGTTTTGCTCACAGAAAAATTATGTTGTCAGATTCCATCACTAGGAATTAAGAAAAAAGAAATATGACCATAAATCCTTATTTTAAATCTCCTGGGACTGCTTTGGAGGTGTCTGCCGCTCACAGGAGCAAGTGGCACCTTCTGACCTGCAGAAAGGCTCAGCAGCCACCAGGAGACATGAGAAAGGAACAGGAAAGCTCAGAGAGACAAGGAAATAACTCCAGCACACTGGAGGGCTGAGGTTTTTTACCAAGATGCCCTATGGCTACATAGGAGGGAGTGTGTTTTTGGAAAACACTGAAGTACAGTGCCTTTATCAGAGAGAGTGCATGTGGTAGAGGAACTGGTGACAAGTGAAAAACACAACTGTATTGAAAATTGTTTAATGATTGTGTAATGAGACTATATTTAATGACAACCTATTCTATTCTACTACAGCTTTTTCTCAGAAAAGTTTGAGTTGGAAGGGACCTTCAAAGGTCATCTAAGCTGAATGCCCCTGCAAGGATCTTCAACTACATCAGGTTGCTCAGAGCCCTGTTCAACTTGACCAAGAATGTCTCCAGGGATGGGGCACCTAACTCTGTGGGGCCACCTGTTCCAGAGTTTCACCATCCTCATTCTAAAAAAACCTTCTTGATTTAGGAATAAATCCTTTAAAATTATTGAGGCTCCTAGAAATCCCTTGGGGGGTAAAAAAGAAGAAGTCATCTTTATGTGTGTTTTTCCTACATTTTAGATTATAGCACTGATGGTCTCTTTGGAAACTTTTCCACAATCACCTGCACTTGCATATCCTCTCCATATCATGACTCCAGAGCAGGGATTCTTCCAACTGAGATGGTTTTTCTTTTTATTTTCTGTTATGGTTTTCACGCCAATATGCAAGGTTAAGATTTTGACTGAAGGAATTGCGTCTGTAGAACCATGGAAGCAAACACACAATGAAGGACTGAACAGTCTGGAACTCTTTAGTCTGGAAAAGAGATGACTGAGGCATATGACAAGGCTGACAAACATGAGAAAGAGGTTTGAAGCAGGCATATAGGAGTCAACAGTTTCTTCTTATACTTAGAAGGTATGAAAAATGAAGGTATGAGTCAAGTTCAAACCAGATAGAAGAAATGGTCTCTCCACACAGGAAGCTGGAAATGTGAGGAACTCCTGGGCAAAGGACAATATGGATGCAAGAATTCTGAAAAGATGCCAGATAGGCAGATAAAGAATGTTTACTGGAAGTTAGTCAACAAGCAAACAAGAGGGGGATCATGAAATCTCTTTACTGAGCAAAGGATAGGAGAATATTAAGGGATTTTCTCACATCTGTGCCTTCCTCTAACTTATTTTAACTCTTCTGGAGTGCCTGTTATTGGTGTATGGTTACAACTGTCAAGCTCTAATTCCTCCCTGGCACATGACATATCTTTAAGTACACCCAAACCCAAGAGTGGAACAAGGCTGCCCTCCATTGCAGAGGTGCATAAGGAAAACCACAGACCACTCATGCTTCTAGAGCAGAAGCCAGCTCTAATGGGACAAAGGCATTATGCTTGCATGAACTAATGTGTCCCTCTGATTCAAACATCCTGTGGTCAGTAAAATGTGAGCTCTTTGAAAAGATGTAATATTCATTTGTTACTGAAATATGTCTACATTTAGCTCCACTTATCCTTCTTCCCAGACAGAGAGGTCATCCAGATAAATTTTTCCCCTCTTGCATACATTGTGAAGTGGACACCCAAAATCCTGTATCACCTATATGGCATTATTATTGTTCTTTTTGGACAAGAGCCACCACCCACTTTATACTTATGCCCTGCATTTGGTAGATTTTATGCCAGGGTCAAGGGCCTCAGGCTTGCAAATTCCTGACTGTTAACTCTGTGATGTAACTACAAATCTCTTCTCCCACCCCTCTTAGTATCAGAGATCACAACAAAGACACAAACTTTCAGAAGCATAAGGAGATGGCTCACAAAAAGCTTTTTTTTCCCCCCATCCTTTTAAACGGTGTAAGAGACAGAGTGCCAAGGTTTTCCCTTCTTCCCCTGTCAGTCTTTCAGAAGCACATTGTATGGAACATTAACTTGAGAGGAACTCAGATCCTTTGCTTAAGCAGGTTCTCTTGGTCCTGAACGTGGGAACATCTGAGTTAATGGGAAGTAGTTAACACTTAGATTTGATGAAGTGAACAAAGCAGTTTATGCTGCCTGTGAAAAGGAATCTCTGGGACAGTTACTCCACCATCAAGGTGGAATAATGTATGAGCTCAGACTGCTTTGATTTTCTCAATGGAAAGAAAGAAATCTATGTTATATTCACAGCAACAAGAGCAAAAAGTTTAACCAGCTTTTCATTAGCTGAAGAATTTCTTCTTGATTGAACCTGGCACTTTGTGTAACCATTCCCTGTCAGCAGAAACAGCCAGTACACAGGATATGTGCTTTGGTAGCAGCGTGAGGAACGCTTAGCCAAGTATATTGATGCCCTCTTCCTTACATTAACACTGCCTTATCCAACTTTCAACAGGTTTCACAGCCTTTATGTACCTCACTCTTCAGTCTAAGACAAATAATACCAGGCTGAATTCAGGGAATCTCGTGGGGCTTAAGAGTAATTTGTAAAAGCATGCTAGAAAAACTTAACCAAAAGACCTTTGCAGCTGCAAATTCTATTAATTCATTAGGCCATCTCTTACACCATGAAAGTACTGCAGTGATTGCTATTGCCTTTTCTACTTAAAATGCAAAATAAAAAGTGGGATGTCTAAATTTGCTTGTGAAGACAGGGTAAAGAAGTGATAATGTAATTCAATTTATGAAGAAAGTGGGAGATGCGTCGCCACTGAGAGAGCTGAGATCAAGTAACTCTGCATGCCTACTAAACAGAGTGGCTGAAATTCTGCACCACAGCACAACACTATTGATTTGAAAGAATTTGGTTTGAGTGCTGCAGAAACTGCTAAACAGGCAAGGAATAGACTACAGTCTCTGGAAGACATCATTTCAGCTGAGGTGTTTTTGGAGGTGCAGTGCTATGTTTCAACAATGCACAAATAATGGAGTAGAGTCACAACATTTACAGGGTTGATAGGAAAATGAAATCCTCAAATTCAGCAGGGCATTAAAGTTCCAGTATAGTCACAGGTCCAAAGGAGTTTTTAAGTGACAATTAGAGGCATTCTTTCTTAGACAGTTTCCCTGAATAGAACATAAAAGGAAAAGCATTTCAAAGGTGAATACTCATTGAAGGCAGTAAATTTTCTTCCAGATGTATTACAAAGATTTACCAAGATGATTTTATGTACATTTTGCAACTTGCATGGCAAGTGGAGGCAATTTTCTTCTGAGATGCTGTCCAGCCAGAGGATCTGTGACTAAAACAGTGATGACAGATGTGGAACTGCCCTTCCTGATTCTCTTCCCTCAGGAAATCTGAGGCAATTTGCAATGAGGTTTTAAAAAAAGCAGCCCTCTAGGTTGTATATGACAGCTTCTGTATACCACTAGATTTTTCTTTTCACATAGGCACTATGGATTGGTTGGGGACCAAAGGAAGGTGGATCTCCACAAGGGTAGAACCAAGCAGCTGCCATCTCTGAGCTGGCTCACCAATGGTTAGAAATGAGGGCCAAAAATAACTCCAGGCTATGATTGTTGGTCTCCTGCTGCTGGATGAATTATTAGCCACTGGCATGTTTCAAAGCATAAGACAAATTCATTCTTGTCTTTCTGTCTATAAAATCCAAAGTTCTTCCTGCCTTTCAGGCTGCTGGGAAGTAGCAGTATCTGCCAGAGATGCTGTTCATTGTATGCTACTCAATATTTTTGTTCAAACACATGTAATACAGGGGAAAAAGGCAAAACCAGCTGAGATGGGAAGGAGAAAGGCTCTATCAGCCTTGTCTTGCAATTCCTTTCCAATAAAAATCAGCCACACTCAGATTTGTAAATGACTTCTTTCTACCAAAGCATTGAGACAAACACAGAGAACTCAAATGTCCAAAGTGCTGTTTGGCTTTGGACTGAGAGACAGTAAATGCTCATGATTTCTGTAAGAGAAAGGAAACAAACAAGCAGTCTGCACCACGCTCCCTTCTCACACAGCGGAAGAAGACAGCAGACCATGGAAAGCCACTCTTCTGAGCATTAAGCCCACTATTTTGCTGACTGCTTTCTACACCATTCTTGTCAATCCTGTTCTTAAAACTCTGCCTGCACTCTAAGCCATTGGTCTTTACTTTGTGTTCAGTATAGGATACCATCATGTGCATTTCTTGTTTCAAGTGCTTCTGATGGCTTTGAGAAGAATTTGCTTTTCCTGTTATAGAAAAGGTCAGTACTTAATATTCTTACTTTGTTACTTGTACTTGGCATATACAATGTCCTTTCTGGAGATTAATGAATGGTTTGATGACCATTTATATCCCTAAAACTCTTGCAAACTTTTCCAGACAGGAGAATGGGACAATGAGGAGATGCAGGAAGGGACTGAATCATCCTCTCAAACAAGTCTGCAAAAAGCTGGTCACCAGCTACACATTGGATACTCAAGACAACATCACTTAATAAGTGCACTCACCCCAAACACCTGGAAACTTGCAATATCCCCAGTTCATTTAAAATTGTAGCTTGAATTGAGTACCAGTCAGCAGTTCCATAGGAGAGTGTAGTCAGTATGTGTGGCCAATCCTCACTACCCAATCCAGCCTGATGAAATGTAATTAGATTGACTTCTTCTCCCCCAAACCACTCTCTTTGAAAGTCAGCTCTAAGAAGACTTCACTGATGCAATTTGTTGGCACTCTGTGGGGAGCAAATATGCTTTTGTTGCTTGTCACTAGTGCTGATTTTTTCTCAATGACAAAATACTGTCCTCTAACTTGGGTGAGCTCTAATTCTTCTTCAGTAACAATACTATAGAAAAATCAAATTCTTTAAGATCTTATTCCAGATCATCTTTTCCCCTTCTTCCCTCCTTCCAATGTATAAAATAACTAATTCTCACTCACATTCAGCTAGAGCCACATAAATGCTCATGCAGATTAGAAACAGCAAGTAGCAAGAATGGGAAGGAAATGAGAACAGGAATTAAATGAAAGCAGTGGAAGCAGTGAGATTGTTTCTGATTTTGGAGATGATGATAAAGTTTTGGTAGGGCTCACAAAATCAGGAGAGGGACAGAAGAGTGGGAAGGTCAATTATCCTGGCCTGTGGAAATAGAAATCTATTTTAGCAAGCGTGTTTTGGAGGATGGAAGGGGACAATGTGACAGTGTGTAGAGGTAAAGAGATTGTTTCAGTCTGGGAGGCAATGGACCCAGAGTTTAACAGTGAATGAGTAGGAGGCCAGAGGAGGTATCAACCTGAGATTTTTGAGACTGTTCCTGCAGAGACATCAATGTTCCAGCTAAAGCATTTTCTGGCAGTTTAGTTCTTTGATTCCTGAGGGAACCACAGCCATGTACTCCTCTAATTGCCAGTGTCTGTGCTTCCCTCACAACTCTCTTGCATTATGTCCTGAGTTGTTGCTGTCTGTACCTCTAGACACAGTTCTGGGCAGGAAATACTCTGACAGCACAGTGTGGATGTAACAATAGGTGGTTTTCTGTACTTGCTGACCAAGGTAGGACTCATGTACTTCTCCTGAATGGATTTGCTTGATCAGAGTTTCTGCCTTAAGTTCCCAGCAAAGGCTCTCTCAGTAGAGGTTATTATAAACAAGGCTCAGTCAAGTATACAATTAGCCAATGATTTCTGAAACAAATCAGAGAGCTGCCTCTCACTCTGAAGGTTCCTCTGGCATAAAGGCTTTCTAGAACTGTGTTTAGTGAACGCATGGAATCAAAGATCAGAAGAATACTTTAATGCCGTTACAGGCAGTTGAGCAAGTCAGGAAAACAGAAAATGAAACTAAATCAACAGGGGAGCCGATGCCACACAGGCTGTGTTCTGTGCAGCCTGTGAGCCTCTTCACCCACACACACCAAAAAAGCCAGTTACACCAGGCCCCAGCAGGGTGTCAGAAACATCAAGCATATCAGCACTGCTGTTAATTCTGAATTAGATATAGCACAGCTTATTCTCTCACAGCTAATGGAAAGAAAGCCTGAGAAATCACCACAGCTTCTCTAGCAACCATCCTGTTGCTGCCAGCAGGAATTCGTGACTGAACTTCAAACCTCCATCCCTCTTCCCTCAAGAAAGAGGAAAACATCTGAGTAATGGTGGTTATGTCAGAAATTAGTAGCAAAATACTCATCTCTGATATTTCCTGGCTGTGTTTTTATGGTTATATCATATATCTATACCTTGTGTATATTAGAGACTTTCTCTTATACTTTAACAACCCATGCTAGCAAATATCCAGGTGCTGCAGAGTTCATCTCAGCTCCCTAGCAAACCATCCAATTAGAAAGCTACAAGGATTTCTACAATTCTTTCAACTTGTTCATGTACATTTAGTTTCTCAGCTTTGTATTATGTTAAAATAATTTGGTCAGTATTTTTCTTATATTGTCTTTGTTCACAAGCAGAAACTGGAAGACAGTTCAATAACATGCTAAATAAACCCTAAATTTTAGTAGTTCAGTTTGGTTGCATCATTTTTCTTTAAGCATCTATTTAACAAGATGAACAGATGATGTCTTACTCCACTTCCCCACCGATAAATCTATTCAAGGAACATAAGCACGGCAATTTTTCAGAGCATCTGAAGCCAGCTGCTAGGTACATTATATGCTTTTCTAGAACCCCTGTGAAGATTTAAGCTGCCTGTGATTCTTTTCCCAGCTCTGACATTCCCCACATGGAAATCAGCAGGTTTGGAAGTAGTTGTGAGGACCATCTCTGCTGTCGAGTCGCCTCTAGAAGATCTGCTTTGTGATATGCATTCAAAGGACTCAGGTGTGCCAAAATGCAGGAAAGGTTGTCAGAAAGGGTCTTGTACAGAACACAATGCTTAGTTTTTAGACTAAAACTTCACTTTAAGTGCCCACAAGGCAGATTGAGGGGAGAGTTTATCTGGGTGTGATTGAGTCACCTTAAAGATGACATATAACACCATTTAAGATAGTAAAGATGTCCACACCAGGCTACATGATGCAGTAACAACTGGAAAACACTGTCCTTTGAGAAGAGCAGGGAGCCAGGGAGGATGCCCTGTCTATCTTCTGGAGGGAAGCAAAATCTTAAGCTCTTGGTACCAGAAGATTTAATTTGTTTTTGCAGCTACACTGCACTGCACATTATTCATTTAGTGCATTAAAGGCAGTTCTACTTTCCCTTCTATCTGCCTTCCTATACTTCTTTATGTTCCTTACATCCTCACCATCTATTGCAAGGGAAAGGCTGGAGGTGAATGTCTCCAGAAAGAGGGGATACCAGGTGGTGCTCTTACCAAATCAGCAATTTAAGAGTGAACTATGACATCCTGTTGCTACCAGAGCCTCAAATGTTGTTAAAATCTCAATGTCAATGGCAAGGTCATCAAGGGGAACTGTCCATGACCAAAACTGCCTTTTGGCAATGCCCAAACAGGAATCTTGGTCATGATAGTGATGGTGGTGCTAAGAGGTGCTCAGTACATTGCCAGCCTCTGATATTGTGTTATTGACAACTGTTTTTTTCAGGTGTTTGGTGAAAGCTATGAGACATAAAAATTACTTGCAAAAAAGGCTGGTATTCTATTTTTCCTATACAGTTAATATAAGGAAATCAAATAGTATGTGGGAAAAAACACACAAAAGATGACTTAGGGGAAGGTATCAAATAATCTGTTACTGAATAAGTGCTGCCATGCACATAATCCCATGGCATTGCAGCCTGAACCATCAGAGCCCAAAGCCCACATCATCAATCTCCAGGCAAGATGTGTAGTGCTGAACATTTTTCATTTTGCATTTCAGTTTAAAAATCTACACGTGTTATACGGCAAAGGGAAACAAGAGCAATCTGGGGTCTCTCAAGAGGTACAGAACAGACATGAAAAAAAAGAGAAACAACTGACTGTTTTCTTAAAAACCAACCAAGAAACTGCTCAGTGTGAGGAGACAATCAGCTCAGTTTTTGCAGATTTCTTAATGGAGTAGCAGATCATGCTCTGTGATGCCCAGAGCACAATGGAGAAAACAACAGTTGCTTTTACATTTGACCTGTGGACACACAGGAAAGGACATCAGCAGAAATGCTGCACTCCTGTTTAACCACAGAAAGCAGGAGATACTAGAGATGATCAGCTGGTATCAGCTGCAGCCACTGCAGTGAAGCAACTTCTCTCCCTCTTTAAATAGTCCCTTGTCAAATTAGTATGATTATTGGATATTATGCTACTACAAATAACAAAATGACATCACATGCAACATAGGAAATAATAGAAAATTGGATAAATGGAGCTTTTCAAAGCTAAAGAAAGAAGTAATAACAGACTGTATAGATTAGATCCTGTGTGACAAGGCAATGAAAAACAAAGCCTGAGAAAAGGCTGTGCCTAAACTGATAGAATACTTCTAGGAGACTAACCTGCAAACTTTTAGCAAATTAGCATACACAATAAATTATTCAAAAATCAACTAATTGAATCTATCTGGATCAAAGCTGGTCAGAAGTTTGTCACTTAGGCAGTTTCATGAAAAAATTGTACTTCTGTTAAAAGCAAAGCATTTGACAAACACACAGATTGTGACAAACCCCAAAGATTAAAGAATGATCAGTTTTTAAGTCACAAAGAGTATTTCAGTGTTTTTGTTTGGGTGCTTCTCTTACGATCTCATAGTTTTGCACTTGGCTTGCTGAGTTCTCCTGTGGATGTGTCTGTCACAGCTGTTCACATTCCCTGCTAAGGATGTTTTTTTGCCTGCGCTGGCCCAAAACGTAAGCGTGTATATTTGTGCTGCAAATAAGAACTGGACAACGGTTTTCAGCTGTACCCACTCACTTTCCCCACCCCAATGTTTCCCCCACCTCCACCCCAGTGTTAACGCTCTCTAGAAAGACAAGGATTTGCCAGGTCTAACACATCTCCCATCTCTAAAAATGTTACACATAACATAGGGATGCCACTGTCAGTAGCATCCTAATAATGTCTTTAAGAAATTAATGGCTCTACACTGGCCTTTCCAGAATATTTAGCAACTGAAGCACAAAGAAGGAGTGGTTGCTTTGCACCATCCATCCCACTGCAGGACTGAGATGTGACAAAGAACTAACCTGTGCTTGGGAGTGTGGCAGCAGCCACTCATACCACAGTCATATATTTTTCATATTTGTATGATGGAGCAGAATTAAGATTGTGTAAGTTATCTAAATGCCTTTTTTTGAATGTTTGGTTTTGCAGGGCTGCTTGTAAGCTATGGAAGGAACAGCCAGGAGGAAGATATGGACTGCCAGTGATCCTGAAAGCCTTTCAGACTGGGTACAATCTCATACAGCTGTGGTGATAAACATCATATTCCACACCAAAAGAGTGTGCCAAGAGACTGCCAGAGGTGAGTGTCATGCAGCAAAATCACCAAGCACCAAATGAGTCCGTGCCAGTGACCACAAAGTCTATGGCAGCCAGGCTTCCTTCATAGAAAGAGGTGCCAGTTAGACTCTGTAATGCAATCCACTCCTAGCTGGCTTTACAGCAAGTCCAGTT
Source organism: Notiomystis cincta (assembly GCA_013398075.1). Taxonomy (NCBI): domain Eukaryota; kingdom Metazoa; phylum Chordata; class Aves; order Passeriformes; family Notiomystidae; genus Notiomystis; species Notiomystis cincta. The sequence goes on from VZRX01020562.1 coordinate 106,604, forward strand.
TTCAATCTTTCCAGTCTATTCAACTTATCACTATGTGATGTCACCCAAAAAGAATACAAAAATCCACAACTAACATTTATTTTGCTATGCTTTTCATCCCTTGATCTCTCCCCCTCACCCCTTCCAGAAATTGCCAGCAAAAAGGAATACTTGCGGTGTTTCTGTTCCGTAAATGGTTTCATGCTTAGCAGCAGGCACCAAAAAGGTTCAGTTCTTGCTCTGATCCTGTGTTTATACTGAGCTGGAGGTGGTTTTAAACCATCTTCTATATTTGGGGTCTACTCAAAGCTGAGTGACCTAAGGGCAATGTACTGATGCTCCATCTTCGACGTCTACAGAGAGGCCCTTCTGAGCCTTGAACAAGTAAAGAGCAGTGATAATATTTTCCCTCTCTGCCTCACAAGATTTAGTGCAGAAATTCTGTCCTGCCCAGAAAGTCACAAACTGGCCTTACTGGGACTGACAGGCCAGGAAAATAGGAATACAGACAAGGAGAAATCCCATTTCCCTTTTCAGGCTTTTTGGATAATGGACTGAATTGCCTGAAACTGTAAAAGTGTCCCCTGAGATGCATCACCATGCTAAAGGAACACTCTGATTCCTCGTGCCTCAAGAGCTTGTGCCAATGAGTAGGGCTATGAAAGAAATGACAAATTGGGAAAAGCCTTCCTTAATGGATGCTTTAAAAAAAAGAAAAGAAAAAGAAAAGAGAGGGGGGCCACTTGAGGCACCTAAAGCTGTTAATAGTGACAAGAGAAGAAGGGATTTCTGGTTAATCAACATCAAGGTCAGAATGTTGTGGAATAAATTTCATATACAGTGAATAACTCACACAGAGTGATGGCATGTTTAGCATCAACTCTTGGCAAAGATTTGTTTGCTTAATGACTTTTCTCTTTTTTTTTTAAGGCCAGCAACCTTTGACTGAAGAGAGTTTGTTAAAAGAGCTAAATGTCACTGAAAATGTGCTGTTAATCCTGCTCATCAACAAATGTTAACCACGAAGTGATAATAAAGAGAAAAAAGAAAGGATGTGGCTCCAATCAGGATTATGCTCGGTAAGTGCAGAGACCCCCATGACTCTGTAACAGGCGGTTCTCATACTGGTTCTCCAAATATGTGTCACCAACCCTGATTTTGCAAAAGGGCTTTGATGTTCATTTGCAGACTGTACTTTTCCTTTGGCTTGTACAAACAAAGAGAGGCATTTTGGTTTTCTCAGCAAATACTGTCAGATGTTTTATGCACAGCAATAAAAATTAAGTAAATCTTTGATATTACAAGTCTTCCTCGCTTGAAACAAGCTTGGCTCAGCTACTGGTGGATGTAAAGAAAAAACACATCATTTTTTTTCTGATAAAGAAGTTTACAGATGTCCATAATGTTTTGAAGATCTCAGCATTCGCTGACTTTAATGATCTCTGTGGAAGCTATTGGGAAGCAAGAGTTGGGGAAATGAGCACATTAAGCCAGCCTTGAGCTCTTCCCAGATTCTGACCTTTGCTGCACACATACCTCCTAACTCAAATCATCTCATTGATCAACATAATTAAGTTGTGAGCAACTATTCTTCTCAAGCAAAGTTTGCTGCTCTGATTTCATGCTGGAGGAACACTTGAGCCTTCAAAAGCTTGCCTATTCATCCTCGTTCAAGTTAAAAGCAACAAAACCTCACATCTAAGAAAACTTACTGCTCTCCCATCAGTGCTAACCACCCTCAGACTATGTTCTACTTTTTCCCAAGGAAAAGCACAGTATATCTAGATGTATGTTTGGGCAAGATTTTAATTTTTTTTTTTTAAATCAGGGTTGGAATAATTTTGAGACACCTTTACAGATCCAGGAACACTTGGTTTTAGTTTTGGTTTTATACCAGCTCCTATTTACAGCAGTGAAGCAGATACAGCAATTTCTTTCCAGAGGAGAGCAACAGCTTCTCACATTCCACAATTTCAAAATACTTGGGAGAAACCTGTGCAAGGTTTGTGAGCCTCATGGAGCATTGCTGCTGAGGTGAAATGGAAGGCATGAAGCTCCAGCTCCCTCTTTCCGAAGCTCTCAGATATTCCAATACTCCTTCCTGGAAAGCCTACAAAATAGTTGCTGGTTTTACAAGCACTGCACATGGTGTAACAGACTATTTCTACACTATAATTTCAAAGGTATTGGTTCTGATCTCATGAAAGCATGAAAATGTCCATTTTTATAACCAACCTGTTGCAGCTCAAATCAAGCAGGGATTTCAGTTCTGTGACTGTAGGTGGTTTTAAGCATTTTCCACAAGCATCCATCATTACCATACAATTATAGCTAGCACAATTTGAAATTAATTATATCTAAGGTTCCAGCAATACAATCTGGAAATTCTGTGACCCACAGTAATTCTGTATGCTCTAACATTGTTTCTTAGAGTTTTGTCATTCATGAAACCATTCAAAATTCTTGAAAATATAATACCTGACCTCACTCATCACAACTGTATCATCTCATCTTCTCTTATTTAGTAAAATTACACATATATGTGTATATGTCCCCAAATGTACTTTTTCATAGGAGCACACACTCACCTATATTGTTTTGCATGTAAATATATGTTACTTTTAAATTTATTAAATAAATGTGACTGAGAGGATCTCTGGTAGCAGAGAAATTAGATTGTGAAGTGAGAAAGTCAGAAAGTATAAAACCATTAAAATAGCATTTTCTACTCAAGGAGGGCAGAGTTTGATCTACACTTTTCCAGTTTTAACTCAGGGCAACTCTACTTCAGCTGATGAAGCTTAAGGAGTTAAAAAACAAAGCAGCCAGAACAACATCTCTCCTTCCTAAGAACTAAGAGTCAACATTTTAAAGCATAAGTTTCTCTTTTCAGTGGTTTTGAGCATTTGTAGGTCTCTTGAATCCAGACTGCCAAAGGTTAATAGCCATGATTACTTAAAAAAAATATGTTTTAAGTAAGCTAAATCCTCCTTTCATGAACTTGAGATGTGCTGAGTACTCCTGGTTCCTGCAGAAATTCGTGGCAGCTCCAAGGTAATTATCACAATCTGACATCTTTACTCAGGTGCCCATTAGGAGGGGCACTCTCCAGTTTATTCTACAACTTCTTGTTTTTCCCACTAGTTACAAGGTAGAAAAGGATACATGGAATCTGCACATCACGTTACTTGTGCTTACAGAGATCCCCCAATGCTGTCAGACATTCATAAGGCACATTTCCTTTCTACAGATTAGAAATAAGATCCACAAAATTCTTTTGTTTGTTTTCCATGTGCTTCCTCAAAACATCCAGCTGTATTTTGGTACACATCACAAAGAAGCTGAACTGAGGGAAGGATGAAAACTTCCCCTCTGCTCTTCAGAGACATAATTAGGACTTGATTTTGATGTTGCAATTCTTTTAGGAGGAGAATTAACCTAAATCATCTGCACCTTGACAGAATCACCAAACATAAAGCTCTCAGTTAACCCTGTATGGACAAAGTAAGCAGGGTGGGCTTTATCACCACACACTGCTCAACAGGAATAAAGCAGATTGTTCTCCCTGTATATCCACCCTCTCACATCAGATGCCATGTTGAGGGTTAAATTGTCTCCTTTTGTTAGGGAATTTTGTCCCATAAAATTCCTAAGAAATGGTAATGATGATACTTAAGGAGAACAAAAGAAGCGGCCAAGCCTGAGAGGCACCTGGCTGCACCTCTCTGAGGGTTTCTCAGAAAGGGGCAGAGATCCTGTGAGAATTGGGCTGGTAAAAGATGGGGACAGGGGCTGCGCTCTCTCTCTCTCGGTTTCGGAGGAGGCCGCTCGGAGCTGCCCCTTGGGGAAGGGAATTCGCTGCCAGCCCCGCAGTGCAGCCCAGTCCCTTCTCCTGCCGCGGGGCAGCCTCTGCTCTGAGAGCAGCCCCTCAATTGGTGCCCTGGTAATGTCTCACTGAGAGAGGGACTTTGCACCCTCTGCCCCAGCGGGCCCTGAGATCCTGAACCCGCCTCTCCCTGCCCTGNAGCCCCTTAATTTCAAAGCAGGAATAATCCAGAGGGAAGGGCTTTACATTTTCCATCCCAAGGGAGGCTCCTGCCTTTCTTGGCAGACACCTGTCTCTCAAACCGTGACATACCAGAAATACTTAAAGAAGGAGCAGCTATGCTTGTCATGAGCTCCAAGCAAGCAATTATACAAGCTAATTTTTGCATGTAACAGATTATGTTATTCCTATAGCTATTGAAACCTACACACAGGCAAATCTCACAGGTATTTTGTTACTCATGCCTTTCATGCTGTTGCCCATGTCGCTCATATGACACTGCACAAACTCAGGATAACTGGTGAGCAAGTTAGCATTTGATACTTGGGAATCATAGCCACTGTATGACAAAGCTGTATCCCTCTACAACAGAGTTAGAAAGTAGTTTGCAGTCCACTGCAACTCCAAGACTCAAAGGGCTGTGCTGTCCTGCTCTCACTATCCTTCAAACCATTAAATCAAACATTCACGTAAGGTATTTAGGACCTGCTTGCCAGATTGCAAAGGTAGATGTTTTTTTTGGCTCTCCCAATGGAGCTGAGCCCTGAAGTGAAGCCAAGACCTGTAATCATTTGCCTTGGCTGAAACAAAAATAAACATACCCTGTACTGTATGCACTTCTGAGGTAATTACTGCCATTAGATCACAGCCTGGAAATTAATTTTAAACCATGCAAAGAGACTGAATACAAAAAAACCCTATGTTAAAATCATGTTAAATGTCCAATTCTAACATGCCAAAGCAAAGAGGGTTCAACTGAAAGAAGGAGTTTTAGCTCCAGTCCATCTTGTCAGACCTAGCTACTACAACCCAAGTGGTGAAGTGAAACTGTCTCTTGGTAGGGGCTGACCCACAGGACCAGCAAGAATGGGTCAGGAACCCCATTTGAGGTACTATTGCCTCTAGAAAAATAGACATTTTGTTCCTTTAGCACTGTTTAAGGGGTACATTACACCTACTACGTGTTTCTGCCTCTGCATTCTTTAATTTCTCTCTGTCTCCACTGCCACACATGCATTTACCAGCTGACTATCACCCAGCCCAACCTTATTTTACCCAGTTAACTCCTCCCAGAGTTCACTCAGTTAACTCCTTCCAGCAGTCTAAAAAAGGAGAGTCTTTCATTTCCTTGTAAGGATCACTGGAAAAAGGCAGAATATATCAAGAGGCGGAGTTGATTCCAAGTTCTCAATCAGCTTGGTAGCCCAGCACAGCAGCTTTCCTGGAAAGTCACATCACCTCCCTATTTCAATCCACTTTCACTCTTCATGGTTGTCAAAGAGACAAAAGCCATCTTGCACTCCTTCAAACACTAAGGTATGGAATATCCACAGGAGAACATGAGAGCTCTAGACCCTGACTGTCCCAGGAGGGAGCTGTCCTGCACTAAGACTTTCCTCTGAGTCCTCCACTGACCACACCTCATACTGGTGCAGCACTCAGCATTTCCCACCCAGTCCAGCATCAGGATCGCCCATAGCCCTGGCTCCTCAAGCTCTCTTCTGTAACAACTCTCTCCTAGAGCCAGGTTTATGAATTGTTGCACCATTCCAGCCTTTAAAGGTAATAAAGAAATTAATCTCCTCTGGGTTTGTGTGTGATGCTCTAGGAAGGGATTCACGGTCCCAGCTTGGCTGACGGTGAGAGTGGGACACTGTTGGGTGTGTTTGCCTTTTCCTTGACCTTGCTGTTACTTTGAAGCCATCAGAGGCTGCTGCTCAGAGTGGCTTCAAGGTCCTTTGTTAGACTTACTGCCATTGACTCAGTGACAACAACACGATGTCTTTAACTTCTGATACAGAAAACAGTCATTCAAATAAAGGACACACTGACAGCCCATTAACTACAGCAAAGATTGTTGTTGCTGCTACAGTTTCAGAGAGACCTATTTAAAAATAGATTAGGGTCTTGGAAACCACTCAGCTTATTCTGCCTTTTCCCCCTCTTCTGTGCAAGACAAGTTACCAAACCAAACCTGGCATTTTCTTCCTCTCTGATCTAGTTACAACTTCATTATAGCAATATTGGCCAGCAGCAAGTAACTTATTAAATAAATGCCCTTTAAGTGCTTCTACCTGGATAGTTGATTCAGATAACAGAGAGATAGAGGGAAGGAAGGGCCTGGCTTGGCTCTGCCCATTTTCCACCTTCCTTTGTGGTAGCAGGGCCAGGAGGCCATTCCAGCTTCCCAGGCACAGGTGAGCAGCATCTCCCAGTGCTACAGCAAGAGGAGAACTGATGCAGCCTTTTCAAGGCCACATCAGCCTTTACAACAACCTTAAAAAAACCTTCACTCTAATCATCCAGCATCTGTCCTGGGCACTCTGGCAGATGTAGCTTTGTAGGAAATTTATATGTCTATTTGTTTTTACTTTCTCAACAAAAACAACTTTCAATCTCTGCAAATCATTTAAAAAAGATTTTGATACATTTTTACCCCCTGCAAAGTTGACAATGGCACCCAGGAAGTCATTGCCATCCCCTGCCAAGAGAGGTGAGCCCTACTGGCAGAAGGAAGAGAGGAAAAGGCTCAGGATGGGCAGCTTGATACAGTGTGTCACCAGAAGGGTGGTGCTGGTTTGGTGATGAAGCATAGATATTTCTTTTAGAAAAAGTAGAAAAAATCCCGACCCTCTGAAAGAAATGTTCCACTTCAGGTGCTTAAAATAAACAAGATCAGCCATAACCACTACACTACAGGCATCTGGGAATGGCTGGCTCTTGATCTCACCTCTTGATGTGGTTCCAACAGCATTTAAACAATAGCTAAACTTTTAATGAACATGCAAAAGAGTGATTAGGACCTTCACAAAACACCAAGAGACCTAATACCTGTCAACATCATCATTAACCACACAAATCACCACCACCCTTTTCCCCCACTCTTGCTACAGGAAGCCACCATCAGCAGAACTGTCCAACACAAATAAAGTTTGCAGAATGCAGGTGACTGTTCCTGGCTGTTTCACAATGAGGTGGCCAGAGATGACTCAGCTAGACAGGATTTGTTTGTTTGAGTGAGGTGTTTTGTTGTTTGAGTTCTTTTTAAACTTTGAGTGGGACAGAAGCTTTACAAAGGGATTTGAAAGAAAATGGTAGTGAATATTTGACTCAACCTAAGTGCATATGCATAAGTATATTCAAAACTGACATATACACATTTATGTTTACCATTTCTTCAGTACTGTTTGACATGAACAAATGCTTAAATTCAAACACAGTATGAGATGAATGCTCAAAGTTCATGGCACACATCTTAAATTACCAGAACTTAGGAACATCCACAGGCCAGATCAATTAGCATGCTACTTATGGCATTTCAGAAGATCCCATCTTGGTTTCTCATTGGTACTTATTTCTCTGCCCAAGGTCACAAGCCTTAAACATAGAGCCACCCAAAGCAGCACACTTGCATCTGTCATTAGATCTGGGAGACATGAAGTTTATTAAATCCATGATCCATTATTAGTCCTGCCCCTTTTCTTTCCTCTAAAAGTTCCAAAGTACAATAAAACCTTCAGGTTTCTTTATGTTTTATAAGAATCATTTGAGGTAGTCTTGCATTAACTTTGATGTTTGTCTCCTTCAATGATGTAATATACTGAACATCTACTTCCTGGACCAGGAATTTTGCAAAGATCACTGTATTATTACAAGAATGTTTACTTTCCATTTAACCTCACTTTAAACCAAACATACAGTGAGGTTTTTCCCCTCACAAAGAGAAATTGTTAAACAACCTTTTCCACAGGCCTATAATCAACCCTTTAAATCAAACATGAATAACAGACTTTCATTTATGAATTGATCCACTGTTTTTTGGTGGGTTTTTTTCCTTCACTTTTTTGGGTGCAGCAGATAAAAGACCCAGTTGTACTATCATAGCCCATTGCTTTGTAACCAAACTCTGCATGGGAGAAACATTCCTCTTTTTTTGTGATGGGGAAAGAGGGAACAGAAAGAGGGAAAAGTTAAGGTTTTTTCCTCCCTTATTATCCTCTCTGGTTTAAGCTTTGTCGTTGTCATCATTTTGAGGCTTTGGAAGGAGGGTAACTGGAGGTTGTTGTTCCTATAAAAATCTTTGAAAGCCATTGTGTAGGTGGGTCAAAGAGAAACCAAATTGAAAACTAACAACTTTTGAATTTCAGCAGCCAAAGTTTATGTTGACTAAGAACCAAAAAAGAAGGGGGAGGAGGTAGAAAAAAAAGTGGCCCTACAGAAAACAAGGGCCAGCTGAGAGATCTAGAGGACAGCAGGCTCTGAAGGGGCAAAGCTGCTCCTTTTGATGTGGGAGGTCTGAAAGTAACCTACTGGGACACTCCCTGGGCTATCTCATTAACCATGTCACCAAAGCCCCCCAAGGTCCAGAGAATCATAACATTATCTCTGACATTACCACACAGATACAAGGTTCCTTAGGCAGTCTATAAACATGCCTGTGCTAACCAATTCATCGTGGTTTGACACCCCTGCAAGAGCTGGATGCCCTTTAGTGAGCCACATGAATTGCCCCAGTCATTCATCAAAGTTTCTCAGAGTGCATTTCACACAGCATTAAATTTAATTAAAGCAACATTGACTGCATTGTAATCCTCTGGAGGCTCTTTGTCAGAAGGAGCTGGAACACTTTCTACTTAAACATCTATTGTTTAGGTGGGATTTTTTTTTTCCCCTTCCGTTGTCTGAACCAAAGTGATTTGCTGCCCCTCCTTGTTTTTTATTTAAAAACTCATATGTCATTAAAAAGTTCTGTCATGCAAACAGAAACCCCAGCCTGACATGACAAACAGTTCAGCTCCTGTGCACTTGTCTGCAGATGCTGGAGAATGTGGAAGATTGCTTTAAAACTGACAGACATGATAAAACAGCCCTTGCCACACACAGATGAAGACCAGCAGCAGAAAGGATGTGTGCAGTTAAAGCCACCTGTTTGCACACATCCCCGTGCACATCTTCCTGCCTTGGTGCACCAGCCAGGGGCCATCCCCTGTCACCTCCCCTGGAGCTGGAATGAATGGTGGCCCCAGAGGCACCAAGTGCTCCGTAGTCCAGCCCACCTTTGCCAAGACCAGCCAGACCTTTGCCAGACCCCACATCAGTGCAGTGCTCCAGCAGCGTGCATTCCACCAGACAGAACCCAAATCTTTAGGTCTCTCTTTTGCTGCGTCTGCTCATCCACACTGGAATCCCACTGGTTTCATTTACCTTGTATTTTGTTGACCCTTTCTAGATCAGCATCAAAAGACAAGTTTTCCCCCATCCTGCTAGTTGTCTCTTACTCCTTTCTGCCAGACACCAGCAGTGTAAAAACCCTACTCTTCTGTTTGATGTTAGCCTGGGAGAAGACACATCACACAATTCTCAGAAACAAAAAGATTATTCCAACACTGCACTACAGTGAGAACACATGGAAGCATCATTTTGCCCAAGTGAAGATAGTTGATACCTCCACTTTTCCTCATTGAGATCAGGAGCATTTTTTGAGAACTCTATCTCTGCATGCAGTAGGCACAGTGAGGTCACACACTCTCATGAACAACACAGGAAAAAGTCCTTTTTCTGTTACAAATGCAAACTGCAGAATAGACTAAGGAAAATCTATTGGCAATAAGTTTTGGTGGCTAAACCATTGATTTTGCTACCCTACTGTCTCCTCACTCCCCTATCACTTAGTTTACTTCTGCGTAGTAGTGGTGTTCCATTTTTCCTCTTACCAAATAATTTGGGATGGCAAAGACAACTTCTCAGTCTGTCTACTGTGGATGTATGGAGTAGCATCCTCCTTGCTTTATTTTCCAGCACATAATCCTGAAAAATCAACCTCATTATTATTACTGCAATGGCCTGGAAGCTTCAGATCTTTCTATTTCTTTGTGGTTTAAATAAGGAGAGTAGAATAGAAGGCACTCACATTGCCATCATTCACAGTTATTAGTAGAGGATTAAAAAAAAAGTATAGTTTTGTATTTCTGCAAAAAAAGTGACTAAGCCATTCTGCCCAAAAATGGACCTGCTTAGGCCTCAAGGTTTCAAAGGACTTGACAGGGGGTCTTGGGAGAAATTCTGTGTTATGCTCAGCCAAGATCAATGTTATTGTTTATCTCAGAGAAGTATTTATTTCCAGTTCTCAGTACTTCTCATGGCTCTTCATGTGAGATCCTCTGCTGCCATGCCGTCATGGAAATGGTTCTATAAAATAACAGGAGGTGTTGAAGAATCAGATCATTTTCTTCACAGGCTGCACCCATCTAAGCCACAGGCTCAGTGCACCACAATGCCTATCAGATCAGAACTAGTTCCTTATTGCTTGCCAGGTCTGAGATTTAAGAGAAGACCCAAAAAGAGATACAAGTCCTGCACAGGTCCCAAGCCTCAGGGCACACCCCTCACCCAGGTGAAAGTATAGCTACAGTTAAACAGAAGTGATACGAATCCAAAACCAAAATTGCTTTTTCAAAGCTGTGGGCTGAGAGCTTATAAAAGTCCTCAGGTGATGAGAACTGAAGAAGCTTTGCAGAAGGTATGGAGAATTTGCAATTGGCAACTCTGGAAGAAAGACCCTCTGCTTTTTATCTCCCTATAACTCTAGAGCCTGAGAGCTAAAGGGAGGAGAGCAATTTGTGTAGACACAATCAGATTAATTCGAGCAACCCAGCCTCACTGCAGCACAAACACCACCTTTTCCATTCTTCATACACACTCACTAACTGAGAAGAGAACCTCACTAATGCAACAAAATAAATTCCCCCCAGAAAAACTCAACATTCAAACTCTACACTTATTCTTTAGAGAAAAACACAGCTGAGGAAAAAAAACAGCCTCTGTTCTTTAACAGCTTTCACAGGAATTTTACCTTGTGCTGTTTGAGTGGAACAGAGCTAAATGCAGAGCTGAAATAAAGGTACAAGTCCTCTATGTCTCACACACACAGAGGCCATTAATGCTGTTAATGCTGCTCTGGGGTGCTGCCATCTGCAGAGTGCTGCATTAGTTATGCCTGGCACGCTGATTTTACTACTGTAATTGCACACGTATTCACACCCCCCATCACAGCCTCGACGGTAAAACTTGTGCATAACATTATACTTTAGACGACCTCCTGCTGACTTAGAAAGAAAAACTCTAACTTTATTCTACTCTCCCTTGGTATTTACTTCAGTTTCCCTTTCAAGCTTCTCAAACACACAATAAGCTTTTGATTATCAGGGTTTTAAGTGCTCCACTGGACACCCAGTGTGTATTTATGAATGGAATTAATAAAGAAGCAATCTGACTCCGTCCAGGGAGCATTTTCAGATATTCTTAAGCATCACTGAGCAACACAAGTAGAAATTGAGACAAGCTAGAGGCCTCTAGCCTTCATTTTTTACTTTTATTTAGTCACACCCAGTAAAAGTCTTAGAAATTAACATTTGTCATATTGGGATCTCTGTACAGCCAATTCATTAAATGAACTGAAAAATATATTAGGGCCTGCATAGGCAAGCAATCCAAACTATAAAGCTACTTGTCTTGCTAAAGAAAGGCAGTAATATTAACACTCTTCAAGACAAATAATTTTGGCTTAGGTTTTCTCCCTCCTCCACTCAGATTTTCTAAGTCACATTTTCACCTTTTTTCTTGCAATTGTCAGTGAATTCTCACAGAAATTCTTAAAGTCCGGATTGCAGGTTCCTTATAAATAAATTGTGAACTCAAATGAGTTGTCTCAAATAAAAAGAAAGGAAGAAGCAGGGTAGGTGTGTTAAACCTGGCCTTGACAATATACACTATTGTCCTTAACATTACAGACAAGTGTTTTGTCCTTAACATTAAATATTAAATGCTCATGAACATTTCAATTGGTGTATTTATAAACATATCTAAAATCAAGCTAGTTTTGTTGCAAGACAGTGTCTACTGTCCTGAGAAGTGCAGTCTACCCTCTGCTGAATTAAGTTTTTTTATGCACCAGAAATCAGGGGGAAAAAAAAGAAAAGCAAAAGCAAGGTTGAGGCATTTTAGGTACAACAAGAATCAAGGACGAGTTTAAATCTCTCTAAAGAAAAGTGCTGAGAAGAAAGACTTCCCAGGATAGATAAGGAAGAGTATATAAGCCTTCCAAGGACTTTGATAGGACCACAGGATCAGGGGTACAGGTGACCCAGACTCTGCCAAGCAGCAGCTTCCAGTGGAAGCCAAAGCAGGGCAGGTAGAGCAACCTCAAACTTCCTCAGGGTTTAGCCAAAACCCCTTTTTTTATCACTTTATAGGTGAGGCCATCTCTGCAAGAAGCGGTGATCATTTTTACATCTGCCAGTGTCAATGCACCTGCATCCTTTGAGACATCAAGGCCAACAAATTTTAATATTTCTTGGCATTAATTCTGATGTCACAGCTAGATAATAATTGTGTCTTCGGAACGATGACCCAAAATATGACGTGGGAAAGACTAATAAAACTGTGGCATTTTAATGTATGTATTTACATGTGTATCTTTGATACTCAACCCAAGGAGGACCTTCTCCCACATGAGAACCAAACCAGGGCCTTTCCCTACTTTTTCCACCTGGGGGAGTCCCACTCAGTTTGCTGAGCACATGTTGCCTGAAGAAGGATGGTGTGTGTCCTGCCAGTGTCCTCTGCACCAAGGCCCTGATAACACGGGCATGGTCTCCCTGACAAAACCCCCATGCTGTGTAGCCACAGCAACAGGGCCACCTCCTGCCTCATTGTGAATGCCCAGACTAGGCAAACAAGATGACTCATGGTTATTCAGGCAAATTTGGGCCACCATGATGGGAAAGGTGCAGAGGGAAAACATTATGACCCGAGCTCTTTTGAAACTACCTGACAGTTGATAGATGACCATCCATAAAATGACAAAGGATCCCTGTGTAAAGCCCCTTGCTACCAACGTCTTCTCCCTGGGAAACTAATTACCCTGTACTGTCAGTGAAAATATTATTTTTCCGGTAATTATTTTCCCTTTTCAATGACAAAATGACCACAAAAAGTCACCACACCTCTAATTTTTGGCCATACTTGAATTAAAAACATCATGCAATACTGCTCATATGATTTTAGCTCATTTAGCTCCATAAACCCATGGAAATAAGTAACACTAAGCAAATTCTGAAACAGCGGGAATGTGTTTTTATGATGCTGATTTCCAGTTGCTGTTTGCAGTGTGGCCACTCTGAAAGGCAGCAGAGAGAGCTGCTCCAGGCTGCCACAGCAGTAGTGAGAGAGGGGTAACAGTTTATGGATGGAAGTTGCTAAAGGCAAAGTGTAATCTATCAAAATATGTTTTTAATAAATATTGAGTGGTGCAGTCTTCTTCCTCAAGTACCGGGTTTGATTCCCCTTGGTTAAACTTACAACGTAAATTTGTCTTTACAATGTGTAAAAAAGCAAGGTCCTAATCCAGCCTGTGGGTGTAGTCAGTTCCAACCCTTGGGAGGCTCAAGACCCAAAACCATGACAAAATTTTAAGTGTTACTTGACTTGTATATATGATCTAATTTACATACTGCGAGACTTAGAGATCTTAAAAGCTGAATTGCTCCAAAAAGTGTTTTTGGGACACAGGGAATCAAATTCAGGTGGATTGTTTCTGATTCATTTTGTTTTTTTCTTTTATTCCAAACCATTGCAGAATCTGTAATATTCTATAAATCTATAGAAATAAATAACATTAATTCTAAAACTTAAGTCTCAGATCACTTTTTACATTCATTAGTGCTAGAAGAAAATAAAGGGTTCATTCTACACAAGAAAACAATTATTTGATTACTCAAAATTATCTGCTTAACTCAAAGTTTTAGTGCTACTCACGAGGTTATCACAAGAAAAATGGTTTAGTATAATAATCCATCATCTAACCACAAAAGCATATGGGCAAAAGTTTCCTAATTGAATTGACAATCCATTAGCATTAGCTCTCTGTAAAAAAATAATTAAAAATAAAAGGAGAAGCAAGGTGTCCCTCAGCTAAGTGTAAAGAAGGATTATACTCAGCCACAGAATCCCACATTCAAGAGCTACACAAACTATCATGGACTAACTCTACCTGGGAGCTCTGAGTAGCCAAGCAGGTAGGACAGGAAAACTGGAGTGATTGACCAAACCAGAGAGAAGGAGCATCTTCACCTGCTGACCCAGACACTGTGGCCACAAGGACCCCAGTCCACAAAATCAACTGTTGCTCCAACTGATACCTGATACACCCTGTTGCAAAACTTGCTTTGATATTAAAATACACACACAGGGCTATTTGAAGAGACAACTAAATTACCAGCATTAGCCAGCAATTCAGTGTGGTTAAAAACAGGGTCAGGGGAAGCCCTCTGATGATAGAGTCCAATTAGAAATTTAGTTCCCTCAAACAGTGGGACTGAAGCTTTCATGATGTCAGCATAAAATGTGACAGTCTGGAATTTCCCAGTTGCTGCATTTCATGTTCAAGTTGTTGTCAGCTTCCCCTGAGTAACATTATCATCTCCACTAAATATTTTCACACGATCTACTAAAGACAAAAGCCTCTGTCTCCCTGTATAATTTCTTCTACATTGCAGAGCACATTGAAAAATCACAATTCTTACCACCTCTGGGAAAAAGCCTTATTTCTTGCTACAGCTTTTTTCAGCAGGGAACAATAAGCAAGAAGAAGAGAAGAGCTTTTCTGTTCATTTCATTCTGTGCCATCTTTGCATGAGTCAGGATGCAAAGTAAGTTGACTAGTAAATGTCACACAACTATGCACCACAGCAAGTGAAATAATCAGCTCTGATATTGTTTGGACAAATTTATTTTTAGTGGAAGAAATATCAGGTTTTTAGGTTTCTTATGAAATGCTATTACTCAAGTATAAGGATCAATTCTGTGTTGATTAAGAATAATTAAAAATATAACAAGGAATGCTCATTTAAAACATCTCACCCATAAAAGTAAATCTGGAAAAAACACAAGTTACCCAAGCAAATATGCAATACAGTATCTATCAGAACATTGATCCTAGGAAAGGGAACCTGTTTAGACAGCCAAATCAAACCCCCATCAGTTAAGTCTAATTTGGTCTTCACTTCTCCAGTGACAGCTTCTCCTTAGGAGGAAACCTCAGTGGTCTCTAATCTCATGTTACAGCCCTGCTCACCGAGATCTTGCACCTGTATGCGACAATCCATTCTTTTAACTCACCACTCATCGAAGGTTCTGGGTCTGACAGCACCAGCCCTGCTTCAGCAAGAGTCAGCTGATGGGCATTGCTGGTAGGGAATTTAATCTAAATTAAGTATCACATGGACTTTGCTCTGTCAAAGAAAGACCACCTAGATAACTACAGTGTAAAAACCAAATTTGATTCTCTGCTTATGCCTATAAACTAAGAGACTGGGGTGAAGCCACTAAGTCAAGTAACTGCAGAATTGGTCTGAAGCCCTCTTACAGATTTCAAGCGGTGAAGAAAACTGTCAATGCCCAAAGGATTCATTCAGGTTCCAAGGACAAGCTTTGGCATTTATTTAAAAGGTGTGTAGAGCAATTCAACACAAGAGCAACAGAAGTTTTCAGCCACACAATGCAGTATCTGCTGCAGCAAGAATTATTCAAGTGGAAGGAGTGTCTTATCTTCTCTTTTCCTGTTTTCATAAACATAGAAATCCAGAAATACATCTTTGAGCTACACACAGGTAAACAATTCAAAATACTTCCCACAATTATTCACAAGTTGAAAGCAAAAAAAAAGCCAACTCACAAAGTCAGGTTTTACACCTTTTCACATAACTGAAAGATTAACTTAAAATTTATTTTCATTGAGAATTGAATGAGAAAGTGAATTTTAGGGCTTAAGTTCCTGCATTTACAAAAGAAGAACAGTACAGAACCAATAAAGAGAAGGTCAGATTGCATAAGGCTTTTAGCATGAGAGATTATGTTGCACTGCACCTCTGCTTAAGCCAGACAGTAATTTAGTTCCAACTTGAGTAAAATTTTTCACCTCAGTCGTGTAAGCATTTCACACCTTGCTTAAAGTATCCATAACCTTCAAACAAAATACCCCCCACATCAATGGAGACTTATTTCCTGCTGCCTGGACTGTAAAAAAGAGGTGCTTTTCTTGGTCTGGTTGGTTGCCACCCCAGCAGAAAGCATTACAAATTGCTTTTTACAAGGCATTTGATATAATTACCATCAAGACCAGCCAAAGGAAGTACAACACAGAGCCCCATAATCAACCATATTGTACTTTATTTAAGCACAGCACACTTAAGGGGGGTGAGGAGTGTACACTTAGAAGAACAACATGATACTGTTTTATCTTCTGTGTCAAAGACAATAAGAAAAAGCTCAGTAGATGAAGAAACATGTTTTCTTTCAAAGAGTGCTGTTTTTAGCTAGAAATTTGGTTAATCCCAGCTTCTACTATGCTTCACACTAGTACACTGGAGCTCAGATGACCGAACATAAGGAAAAAAAATGCCATCTGCATAAAACTGTTATAATTATTAGGAGATGGAAAAGCCTTCAAGGCAGATACTGCTCTCATACCTTGAGAAACTGAAAATCTTACCTGCAAACATTGCAGAGTCCATTGTAGAAAACATTACACCAATTTTAGTGACTATTCATCAGCAAATTCTGCCAGTGTTGGCTGCAGTGATTAGAGTCAGGCTCAAGGTTCCAACATTAGAGAATGCTGGTTTTGCCTTCTCATATATGTCAAATCCATATTTTACCCAATTTTCAATGAATCTTCACTGCTCTAGAATTACAATTTATTAGAATAAAGCTCTTCAGGGAGTAACAGACATTAAACTTGAGCCAAGGCAAGGCTTAAAGCTCTCTCTGTTAAGCAGTGAGGAATGGTATGTGTTGAGCATTCTCTCCTTTTGTTAGGGAATTTATTTCCCATAAAATTCCCAAGAAATGGTAATGATGATACTTAAGGAGAGCAAAAGAAGTGGCCAAGCCCAGGAAGCACCTGGCTGCACCTCTCTGTCTGAGGATTTCTCGGAAAGGGGCAGAGATACCTGAGAACTGGGCTGGTAAAAGATGGGGTGGTGGGGCACTCGTTCTCTCGGTTTCGGAGGAGGCCGCTCGGAGCTGCCCCTTGGGGAAGGGAATTCGCTGCCAGCCCCGCAGTGCAGCCCAGTCCCTTCTCCTGCCGCGGGGGAGCCTCTGCTCCGAGAGCAGCCCCTGAGTTGGTGCCCTGGCAAGGCCTCCCCGAGAGAGGGACTTTGCACCCTCTGCCCCAGCGGGGCCTGAGATCCTGAACCCGCCTCTCCCTGCCCTGACCAGACTGGGCTGTCGCCGCCCTGGCCCCATTACTTCTTTGGCATGGCTCTGAGTTCCAGCTGCACCAGCCTTGCACCCCCATCCCACCAGCTGAGGCGTCACAGATTCCCAGCTACAGCTGCGGAGCTTCCGACACATCTCAGCCACCACTCCGGGATCGCTGCGGGTCGAGCCGCCATTGCCGGGTGCTCCCCGAGCTGCCCCACAGCGCCCCCTGCAGCCGCGGGGGAACCATCGCCCCTGCCCTGCCCAGCGCAGCCACAGCGCCCCTGGTGGCTGTGAGCGGAACTGCACCCAGGGGAAAGTGCCTGCAGGGAGAGAAGGCTCTCGGTGGGTTCTGGGTCTGTTCGGTGTCACTGTCACAGTTGCTGTTTGTTTGCTTTATAGACATACTAGGAAAGAACTGTTATTCCTATTCTCCTATCTTTGCCTGACAGCTCCTTAATTTCGAAATAATAATAATTTGGAGGGAAGGAGTTTACATTTTCCATCCCAAGGGAGGCTCCTGCCTTTCTTGGCAGACATCTGTCTCTCAAACAGTGACAGTATGGTGTATAGATAAGTTCTGCAAAAAATCAGAAAATGTTTCTTTTTGTCAGAAAGTCTAACCTGTTCAAAGTATATATCCCGTTTACACTAAATTAATTTCAAACCTTATAACTGTAGATCCCAGTGAGTAGGAAATATAAAACTATTTTTTTCCTATGATGGCGGGGGAAAAGAAGAGATTTACATACCATATAATTCATGAAAAGGCAATGGGAAATGAAAATAGAGGGAATCATTTACCAGACTGGAAATTTAAAAACTGGGCAGTGTAGTTCTGCGACAGGTCATGATCTCCAGAAAATCACCTAATTAACTTACGTGGCCAAGGGCCAAAGAAAATAACTTTAATCCTTTGGAACTTGATAATCTGATCTATAATCACAAGGGCAAAATCTGCATGTGGACTTTCTACAATTCTAGCTACATGGACTATTATCCTAGCACAACGGGGAACTACAAAAGGCTGATCCACAGCCCAAAGCTAAATGTTTAAATATGTTTTCAGTACACGTCTGGGAGATGGGATCTATTCCAAGAAAAAGCGACCCTCTGTCTGGGAGGAAAAAGAAAAATGAATCTCCAATCTTTGGCAGGACTTACACATGTATTTCTGAAAGGTGCCACAGCAAGATTTGGAAAGTCTTTGAAACATTTTTAAATACCATCTGTGTCCTAGAAGTTGGCATCTCCAAAGCAGATGGTTCTCAGTAGTCCTTGCACAATAAATAAAACTGGTTTTTTTTGTTTGTTTCATTTTTTGTTTTGTTTTTTGTTTGTTTGGGGTTTTTTGGTTTTTTGGTTTTTTGGTGTTTTTTTTCTGTGTTGTTTTTTGATTGGGTTTGCTGTTTTTTTTTTTTAAATAAAGACTGCATTACACAAGTTCTTCAACTAAAATCCACATACTAGAAAAAAACAAAACAACTCATTCTGTGCAAATTTTGTTCAATGAAACATTAAGTCACCTTTAGTTCTGAAGTTTAACTTGCTTGAATGGCAGGTGATGGAAAGAACCCTCTCCAAGTTTATAGCCCTTATAAAAGTCACATTTCAGGAATCAGAACAAATAGGAAAAAAAGAAGCACAAAATGAATTAGTGGTGGTCCTAAAGAAGCAATTTCTGTGCTCTTTGCTATTGTAAACTCCAGACAGCAAGTGGAGTTCACAGCATCTCTGAATGGGATACTTCTACAGTCGTAGCTGCTGCAATCCCCACAGAGACAGAAGGAGATTATATTACAAAGGGCAATGAACTACTGTAGTAATTGCTCTTACAAACTCAACAGAGAAGATAGAGTGCATAATGCTGATAAACTGGTGCCCTCTCAAAGTCACACTCTTAATTCCAATATTATTTAGTAAATGTTAAATATATCCAAGTGGTGGAAACCTCTTTCAATGCAAATCATAAAATCATAGCAGCTATTTAAGATCTCAATTGTATAGTCTCTGGCCTTTCTTCCATAAAACACATTTCCATGTATTTTAAACACTCTTTTAAAAAATTCAGGGTCTGTTTCCTCTTTATTTTTTTTAATGTCACATGATCTAAATTTGAGATTCTACTATTGCTACATTAATAGACATCACTACCCAAAATATTGAAGTTGCACATTCACAATATCACCGTCTGTTAAGAGGCCCAAAGTCCTGGTATGCAGGTAATGAAGGTGATAGTGTTTTTCAAATATAATCTCTTTAAATGGAGAAACCAACATTTCATTACCTAGGCAATAAAGTGTTTGTCTTTACTCATTAATAGCCTTCCCCAATGGTAACTCAGCTCCCCAATATCTCTGTGAAAGTATTCCCTGAAACTAGATGAGTTTGAAAGCATTTATACACACTGGGAATTCCTCTCTGCCCAGCATGCATTTTTGTGACATTAGCAGTAACAGTCACTTTGTGCAAAATTCAGATGTGTCCACTCCATTGTTGATTCAAAGCTCATGGAAAAAGTTAACTGGAATCCTAAAATCCAGCTAGTGTGAATGAGAGACAATGAGCATCTGAGTCTCCAGTTAAAGACCTCAAGCCTATTCCAGGTATCCAGGTGCAAGCTGTTTGCATCATCAGAATCCATCATTTGACATATCTGCTTTATTGCTTTTAACCAGCTGAAAACATTTCTATGTCTTGTACTTCAGCACTTCAAAGTAGAACTAAGGTCCCTCTTAAGCATTACCAGAAGATCTAAGACAACAGCTGCTATGACTTCCTGCTCTTTTTCAAAGACTACCTTGTTGCTAACTGAAGTTTGAATTTCTTACCGGTCAAATTCTGCGACCAAGCATTCCATCATTTCCACTGCAATGATACTGGAATTGCAGTTTTATACAGCAAACCCACATTTCTCTGTCTCTGAGCAAACACAAAATACAGTTTTTCTGGTTAGATGATAGGAACAGATGTACTGCATCAGACCCCAAGTCACATTTGGTCCAGAATCCTGTCTTCCACAGCAGCCAACAGCAGAAAATCAAGGGAAGAGTAAAGAACACAGAAGTGTTGAATTACTCTGCACATACAGGCATCAACAATCTGGGTCTTAACAACTTTCTAAGCCAGGGGTTACTATACTGCTCCTAAAAGCTGCGGAATAATACATCCTGGACTTTGTCTAAATGCTTTGATATAGTAATTGTTTTACAGCCACTGAAATAAGTAGAGATGAGTTCAAAGAGATAAGCATGCATAAATTTCTCTTAATTAAAAAAACCCAACCAAACACTTCACCAAGATCTTGCTATCAGTTCATCTTCCTCAGGTGACAGGGTAAACAGCTCTTCTCTTTTTGCCTTCCTCACCCCAGCCTGCTCTCTACACAGCTCTCTAAGAAACCCCTCTAAATAACAGGACAAAATCTACACACTCTAATTTTACAAAGAGGAAAAAGAAAGAACAACAACAATATCAAAAAACCCAGGGAGAAAAATCTTTTTTGCCTCACCAGGTTGTTCCCCATATAATATTCTCTGAAGGAAGGCTGAATATTCATTTTTCATAGAATCATTCAAAGAGATTGAGCTGTGGGACAGGAATCTGGATCTAGGACAAGGTGTAGATTTGGGGGGCTTTTGTTTGCTTTTTTTATAAGACAAAGGTAAATAGGGAGACAAGACTTTCCTTCGATTAGGAGAGCTGAGAAAGAAAATCCTTGGGTATTAGGTAATTCATCTCAGAGTTGTCCACCATCATTTTCCCTCTCCAGACCTCACAAGAAAAAATGCATCTTAGAGCAAAAGAGAAATGCTGGTGGATGTCAAACATTTAGAGAAGAAGATCACAGGCTGCAGTGGAGATGGCAGGGCTGTGAGCAGTTCCAAGAGCAAGTGATGCATAAAATCATTAAATGTGAAGGGCCAGGCAACAGTGCCTAGACTTATCTGGAAGTTTAATCAGAGAGAAAAATTGCAAAAGAAAAGAATAGAGATGGCTGAAAGCTGCAAAGTTATGTGTTTGACCTTTTTATAACAAACTCCCCGTTCTCCCCCCAGCCACAGAGGGGAAAAAAAGAACAAAAGAAAAGGAAGGCCAGGTAATCTCAGAGCATTCTTGTGCTTATTATCAAATGAGTATGCACTTATTTGTAGCTGGCTTTCTTGGGCATGCAACTGTGACTAAGGCACAGGCTGACAGCTGTTTACTCAATGCTGTCTCCACTAAGGGAGACCAGCTTTCATTTTTTAGCTCATAGAAGATGCAGATAAACTGCCAGAAATGCTTGGGCCAAACAACATGTCTGTGAGTCACTACATCACTGGGCAGGCTTTAGATATCCAAATTCTGCAATGAGATTGAGTGTTTTCATGCAGGCTGTATCTCTTTCCCCTCCAGAGCCAGGATCTATTCTGGGAGACTGAATCTCACCAAATCCTTCAGAAAAATACAGTCGGTTCTCAATGGAGACAGACTGTGAAGGAGACCCTGTTACCCTTGGAGAGGTGTACAAACCTATCTATCTCTCAGCTCTATCAAGCTCCCTGTGGCCACACTGGGAAATAAATGACAAATGAACTTTGTCATTCTGGTCTTTGAATACCACCTCTCAGGGAGAAAGAGTAGGAGGCCCATCAAGGCCAAGTGGGACATAATATAGCACGACTTGGCTGGTTTTTTTTCCAGATGGAGGACCTGGCCTGAAACTGAGTGGCTTAAAATTGTTGCTGTTAAAATTAATAAGTGTTCTGCTTGTCCTTCCTTATTCACCCAATCAGTTATTTACTTCTGTGCTCCACACTCTTTACACCCTGTCTTAATCTTATCCTGTTGAAAGAACTAGCTTTATAAAGCTGCAGGCAGTATGGTCATGCAGTGGTGCAATAAAGTTTAAAGGAAAAAAAGGTGTCCTGCAGGTCACCTCATGGTCAACCAAGTCTTCCTGAGCATAAAAAAGGTGTGGAAAAACAGCTGACAAGCTGAAATTAAACCCTCTGATGTAGGATATCTAAATATCCCTTTAAATGCTAATATTTGTCCAGACAGTCTGTTTCTCCAGCACTCTGTTAGCTATGGATCTTACTGACAGAGACATGGAAAGAGCACCCTCCATGTCTAGCCTCAAATTACAGAGACTTTCTCTACTGCAACCAACAGGAGTGTAGGGAAAGTTGCTTCTGCACTGCACTGGATAGTGACCACCTAGCACTTCAGTAAAGAGGGCTCTCTTTGTCTTGTAGACCCAGAGCCCGAGCAGCTCAACAAAAACACTCTTCAGATCCGTGCAAGAGGACAAGATTCTATTTTCTAAGGGAAAACAGAAACAATTTTTAATTTCTTATGGATAAATAGGCATCCAAGTACAAGACTAGATTAACAAGAGTCAGAGGAGTAAACTGGACAACATGCCCAGCTTGTAAAGGAATTTACGGTGGTGTGTTCCTCCTAATCTTTCACAGAAATGTGAGGGGATGCACAAATTGTGAAATGCCCACAGGCTCTTTGTCAAGTGGCATTTTCATATCAATGGCCTTTGAAAAGCCGTCCATAAACCCAGGGATAAACACAAAGGGCTTAATCCCTCTTGCTTCCCCCAGCGTTTACACAAATGGTTGATATGCAGCCTGGGGTATTTTGAAGAGACCTCATTTTCAGTGACAGAAGAGTTAAAATTTGGAGGCTAATAAAACTGGGAAAGATCAATTGAGACTTCTAGGAGGTTTTTTCTTAATATTTTGAGGGATCTTGTAACACTACCACACTAAGGGATACTCTAGAGGGACATGCTTGTGAATGCTAGGGTTAGGTTAGACCTGGGACTCAATTTCTTGCTCTCTTTTTTTTTTTTT
>VZRX01020562.1:129750-147090 GCA_013398075.1 Notiomystis cincta
GCCAGGTAACATTATTTCACCTCTTTTCACCAGCCATGTCATTCTTTTGGGGCCTACACTGCATCTAGACTAAAAGCACTGTTCTTTTATCCCTTTCACAAGATAGCTGGCATCACCATCCATCCTGGGTGCCAAGATGACCCCCAATGAGTTGTGTATTCTGCTGAGGGTGCTGCCCTGGGGCTGACTTCACATCTCAGCTCCGAGCACAGAGCGCACAGTGGGCTCTATTTGGTCACTGCCTCTCGCTGCAGCTGTGCCGACTGCTCAGTGGGGAACACGTCTGTTCTCACAAAGAATTTAACAAATTAACTATGAACAAAGTAGCCTGGAAACAACATAGATTAACACATGCTGTGTCATGCCAAGAAGCAGCTTGTCAGATTGTTGTTTTCACAAATCTGAAAGGAAAATTCCCAGGACCCCTAAATATACGGAAATGTTTCCATGTTTAGCTGTGTTGGAAAAGAACACAATCGTTGCTGAGGAGAAATAAGAAACAGCTCAGAAAAAAATAGGGTATAAGAAGGCTCCTAGGAAGCATTTGCAGCACAAACAAGATCAAACACGGGGAAGAATCTGTCATCTTCCTGTAAACTCCACAAGTAAATGAGATGCTAAGGATGAATTTGGGGGTCACCCACATATATTTTGTTAACAAGCATGGGGAAAGCCCAAACTCAAAAGCTTACAAATATTTATCCCTCTTTGGTCCTATCCATGAAGGAGCAGTTTCTGGCCTTAACATGAAGTGGGTTTCTGCATCAGCCCTCAGTGTGCCTTTAAGCCAGAAAAAACTTCTGTGAGGGACTGGATACAAAATAGCCCAAATTTCTTCAAGGCAAAAACAAACAGATGAACCCAAAATATGCTGACAAATGTCTAGTACTGTTAGATGCTCTATAGTTGGTTCTTGCTGGAAAATAATAAATTGTCATGCAGGGATATCTTAATTTAATTTACATGACCCCATGAGGAAGTTCCTTAAATTCTATATCATCCTGTAGTGCTACTCTTAGTATAGAGTAATCCCTTTCACATACACCAAAAGATGGATGTGAAAGAACTGAAAACCACCCTGAAAACAGCCAGGATGATGTAAATTTACTAATTCCATCTATTAAGAGTGAAGTCACTGGATTGTTTTAGCCTAAAGGGAAAGAGGAAAAGAGAAAAGTCTTAACATCTTTTTTTGCAAAGTTGGAAGAAATCACCTGCTCCAGCAGGCATCATAAATGGGATCAAACCCAACAGAATTAGGCTGCAGCAAGGAAGACTCATCTCAGATATGAGCAAAATGTTTCCCATAGGAAACAAAAGCAGGCTGCCATCACAGGCAGTCCTTTACAATGGGTTGGGGAGACACCTGTAAGGAGCTGCCTTGGGTGTGACAATTTGGCTACATCATTTCCTTTGCAGCCCTATTTGTTTCTATGATATTACCAAACTGAAACAATAAAAACCCCAACTCCAAACTTATATAGAAAAACATAGTCAAAACACTAAACCAAAAAGCAGCAAGTGAACAAAACCAAGACAACATCTCAAGAATCTTTGAAACCAGTTATGGCTGATGGCAGCTCTCACAGTAAACACGATCTTTGATTCTTGAAATACGCTAAATTCAAAATATTGCTGATGCTAAGGATACAAGTGCACAAGCTCAGCGTGCAGGGCAATAGGATGCCAGGTGAGATGGCAGAAATCCTGGCCCCTGGGGAACTGATCCCTGACTAATTAGCTGTGATCAGCAGAAGCCTTTGTTCGGGGCCTGGCACTGTGGTGAGCACCTGCCATGGCTCACTGGTCCTGCTGGGAACATGGAAAACACCTCTTGGAAACCTCACTATTAGAAAGGTTTTAAGGAAAAAAACACCAACACAAAACAAAAGCCAGCAAAGCCTCAAAGTCCTCCATTACCTGGGAAAAGCACAATGGTATAGATTAGTTGTTGACAGGTCACATTGGGAAGTTTGAAGCTACAGTCCTTTGCAGCAGCAACAACTACCACCACTTGGGTTGTGCTTAATGCTGAGTTTTACTACCCACAATATAAAATGTACACAAAGGCTTAAGAGCAGATGGAAGCCCTTTGCCACAAGGGCCTCTGCCACTGGCCCTGGCAAAAGTCCCTGGGGTTGCCCCATTTTAAACACACCAAGATGGCTTGAAGTCTCTGCAAAGTAATTTAATATGCTGGTCACAGGCTATTAGTTTACTTCTTGGCCACATACCATGCAGTTACAAGCCCAGAATTTGCATCTCAAATGCCCATTTACCATCTCCTTTCCAAAGATAATTTTGATATAAATGGGCTTACTTATAGGATTGAAGGTTTCTCCTTTGAACAGAGCTCAGAGGCTTTGACTCACCTGCGCAGCTCAGAAGAGTTTCATCAGTACAATGGATATGTGTTTTCATCTCCCACAGTATTTTATTTCAACACACAAAGAAGCAATATTTTACACTGTCTCATTTACACAAGGTGAAAACAAATTTATTGTGATGGTGGTAATCTGCAGTGTTAGCCTTCCCTTATGAATGAGAAAGCTAAAATTACTCAGGAGTGTACTTGGTGCATGTGTTCCCAGAACTTATTTCTCAGCTTTCATTATGAAAGAGGTGAAGCGGAGAGAGCGAAACAGTTGGGAGAAGGTCATTTTGATGCTTTCTTTAATAACAATTCCTACCCTTGCTGTGGCTGTAACTGCAGTGTTTTTTGTTTTGGAGGGAGGGGTGGCAACCAGCAGCTACAGATTTATCTTTTCTTGTCAAATGCAGACCATATTTTATTTCACAGAATGAGGAACAACATCTCACAACAGTTTCTAGAAGCTGAGGGCTTCCCAATTTGAGGAAAGCAGGGCAATTTCACTGGACATTTCAATCTAACTGTACATTTGGACTATTAATGTAGAAGTTAATGAAAACAAGGCCTAAAAAATAGGAACCAGCAGTGAGTCATCGTTTTAGATATTCTTGGATTGAATAATTTATTGTTTTCATCAGCCTGTTGCCAGAAGAAAACACACTGTGGTACCCTTTAGAGAACAAATACATTTTTCTCAGAAAATTAACATCTGCAGAATCCCAGTGCAGGGAAAACTGAAAGGTAACCATTTGGAAAGGACAAGAGCAAAGTAAATTAAAATTTCATCAATTGGACAGAGAGTTCAATCTGACAGCTGTATTTGGTATTACTCCATTTCCTGATGTATTTGAACTTGCCTCTTGAGCTAACCAGAGAAGGTCATATGAAGTGCCAGGAGTAAAACCCACTGGAAATACAGAGCTGGTCTTTGGCTTTCATATTGTTCATCAACTGATTGTAGCTTCTAAAAACCAGCTCCATAGCTATTGATCACTTGGCCAGTTTGCAGACACTTTTGGAACATGTTGAAAGCACAGAAGAGCAGGCATGAGAGGGGGTGTGTTTTCAGCTGGCCATACCATTTTCCCACCAGTTCCTGCTGCAGCTAAATCTGAGCTTGCTAGCAGACACTCTTCTTAACAGTGCCACAGGTCCAAGCATGTGAAGGAGGTGATAGCTTTTTAGACTGCTGACACAAATGCTAAATTAATGACAGCCACCTGAAAACAGAAAAGACCACTGGCAGAGATGGAATGGAGAAGAAGACAGGAAAGCAAATGCTGAGAAATTACCAGAATACATCTTTACACCTTACACATGGCAACAAACAAACTGCTATATCCAATGAGATCAAAAATCGACACGATTTGGCACTTTTTGTTAGCAGCCTCTTTTAGCCATGTCAGATCAAGCTGAGAGATAATACCTTAGGATTTCCTACTACAGTTCCAGTGCAGAGGCTGACTCACACTCATCCACAGGCAAATTTTGCTGTGTTTCCAAAAATCTAACTTAGTTCATGGCTAATTATGAAGAGGGTTGGCTGATGGTTTTAATGTCCCAGCAACCCCTTTGAATATAGATAATGTATTTCTCACATAGCTCCCAACAGCACAGCACATCAGCAGGGTGAACTGTGTACCTACCTTAACTTTTTGAAGAGTCTGTGGATACAGACAGCAACAGGCCAGGTTCTCTGTGGCCTATTTGAGAATAACTTCAAGCTTGAAACTTATCTTGATCAAGACACTACTGCTCAGTTTAATTCCAAACCCAACAAATTAATGGCTGCAAAATACCTTAGGCTTTCTAGTGCTGCAATTTGACTTAATTTAATTTATATTAGAGAGGAAAGTGTAACTTTATCTGGCTGCCACTCTCTTTCTATCTGAGAGTATTTTGCATCTCTGCCAATGACAAAATGAAACAGTATCCCAATGCATTATGTCCTTTTTTTTAATTCACTTTGGCAATGCAGATGGATTTCAAGGGATGCTGAGAGCATGACTAGTAGCTTTCAGGTTTTATCTGCTGCCCATGAGATGGCCACCTTTTTTTTTGCAAGACAACAGGAAACATGTTCATCTGAGTGTGTTGGGTATCAATGCATTGGAGTCTTTTTATTGTGGCCCAGGATATGCTTCAAACACACCTAAAATGGCAGAAAGAAAAGGAAAAAAAAGAAGGTTTGAAGGAACGATGAAGTGCCTCTGAGTTTACTCAGTGAAATATGGGCAGTTAAAATGTCCCAGCTATTTGCTTCTCTTCAGCTGAAGCAGAGTTTTGGACACCCCATGATGTGAAATTGAGTTGTGCATGCTTTTAGTCAGCTTGGGGTGCCAAGGAAAGAGACATGCCACAGAATCTCTATTTGCCAAAAGAAAGGGAGTATCTCCTTAATGTATATTTCATAGCCATCTGTGAAGCAATTAATTAGTCATTTTGACAGCAAACTTAACCAATATACATGCTTTTGCCAGGACACAGGTAGGAATAGAAAATAGAAAAAGGTCCTTTCTCATGCTCAACTCCATAGAAAGGAGTGAGATGAAAAAAAAAAAGAAGGGGGGGCTTTGCATATTCTGGTCTTGTCCAATTTCATCTGGTGTGTCTTTAAGAACAACACAGCTGGAATGGGAGCTCTCTAGCATGATTGATGGCTTCTCCTGTTATCTGCAAGTTGAAAATTCAGAAAGAGGGTATTTTTTCATAGGCCTCACTGCTTATTGGTACAAGAGTTATTTCCACTTTGCTGGAGAATTGATTTGCAACAGCAGCATATGAGTTTGTATATTTTTCTCACCAGCCCGTCACGAAGTATCCCGCACTAAGCCTCCTGTAGCATGATGGATTGTGGAAATGAGAGCCTCACGACTTTGTTTGCCATCAAAGACTGGGATAATTGTCATTAACTTCTGCAAGTAGTGGAGCATCTGCATCCTTGCTCTGGATGCCTGCATTTCACAAAGCATATTACACGGCAGATGTACAAAGCATATACCGCCATGCTAATTTAATTTCCTTCCAAGAAGGAAGCCAGACACCTTCCTTCAGAGCAAACTGTCTTACCTCTCAAGTAAAAGAACCCAAAGACAGGCTTCTGGCTTGCATGTTGAGTTGTTCTGATTCACAAGGTAATGGTAGATTCCTGATCTTTTCTGTGTTTCAATTCATCCTTCTGGAAAATGGGTACTGATGAAACCTTCCACAGGCTGGTTTATGTTTTGTTGGGGGCTTTTATTATTATTGGGTTTGGTCTGTTTTGGCTTTGTGGATTTTTTTGCATGTCTAATGTGGTTTTGGTTGTTTGTTTGTTTTTTTTAATATGGCCCATTATAGAAAAATTATTGATTTTTCATGGTTATCACTGGAACCAGCACAGTACTTCTAACACTACAACAAGAACCATTTTTCTTCTGTACTGGCAATTCTTTGTTGGTCTTATCCAAGCATCAACTTCAGCAATGCATTTAAATACAAGATCAACATCAAGCATGGATTTATGGCACAGGACATGAGTCCTGCCTCATGTGAGGCTGAGAGTTTCTTTGCTGACAGGGGGTTGGAGCATTTAACATGAAGGGCAGTTGTTTCAAAATAAGCTACAGTTCTTTTCATACACCTCAGAATTCTTCTGCACTAAAGTCCATTGCTACTGCAGAGGACTGTCTTGTTGTGTCTAACCCTTTGTTGACAACAGAGTCAGGTGGAAGGTATGAGCAGTCAGAGCACTGCTGCTGGATCTGACCTCATGAACAAACCTGCTCTCACCTTGAAACAGCAGCTTGTAAGTCAAGATACTGCTCAGTCCTGCTTCAGCTGTTTGTGGCATTCTTTATAAGACTTCTTTCTTTGTAGAGTGCCAATATGAGAAATACAGATTCCCTCCCCACTCCTAAGGAAGATGTCCCATGAATATGTGTCCTGTTCTCTGGATGTGGCTCTGCACCAACATTACAGGCATTTTGAGCCACTGGAGGAAGAAACACAGGGTTCATGCAGGTTAACAAGCTGTTCACCCACAGAACAATTTCTTCAGGTTAAGACTGAGACAGGATGTGCCCTCACATTAACTTCAGTGTGATCTAGACTGTCAGAGAAGGAAGAAAACTCTTAGGTTGCCTGATATGACCCATGTTTCTGTATTTTCTGAGTGGATAACAAAAATCATTAGCCTGACGTCTTGGACCAGCAGTTAGCAAATTTTAAATACTCATCCACCCATCAATTCAGCCAACCCAAGAGGCAAAGGTAAACTTTTTCTCTGACATCAGTACTGCCACATCAGGCTTAAAGATCCCTCTAACTCTTGCACAGGGATGTATTAAGTAAAAACACTCATTTCTCATACAAAGCAAATGATGATTCTGCAGAGAAAGCTGGGGAGAGAAGAGGAGACTAAGCCCATTTACCATGTTAACAGTTAAAGAGCTACATTCAATATGAGAAAGACTGACAAGAAATGCAGACTATCAGCTGAGGTGAATAAACAGGTACAGAATGGAAGACTGTGTGACCAAAAGAATTCCGGATATTGCCTAAGTCTTAGACAGAAATGCAAAATTCCAGCTAAATACAGCAACTTGAAGGTTATTCCACTTAGGTCTAGAGAAACAAGCAGACAGGTCAATGCTCTGGTTACAAGTGACCTTTTTAACTATTTAAATATGAACTCTCTTATCCTGTTACTCCCTGTAGCATTTAGAGTCCTTTTTCAGCTTCACCCCAAATAAACTCCATTTGACAGACCCATGGAGATGAAGCCCCTAACTCCTTTTCTTAGCTCTGATTAATGCTCTCCACTGCAGAAATCTCCCACATTTCACTGAGGAAAAGACACTTTTGGGGGAGTTCCATCTCTACTGAGGCAGAGTTCAGCCTGGACAGAGGAACTGTGTTGGCAAAGAGCCCAAACACAGGCACAGGGACCCTAACTGAGCTGAAGTGCACTTACTTGGTAGCAATGTACAGCTCAAAAAAAGTGTGGAAAGAACAAAGCAAAGGAAAAATATGAGGTTTTTGTTCATAGTCTGTGCATTAACAAAATCATATTTTGTTAATCAGGACCAATTTCTGTGCATTCTGCCACAAAAATTGAATCATAAACCACAGCCATCTCTTTGGCTGCAGCCTCTGTACTGACACTATAACTTTAAAAAAATCCTGGTTTAGAAACTGGTTTAGAAACTATCATATACCAAAAAAAGAAATTAATCAGAAACAGTTTTATGAAGTCAGTCATGCAGCAAAAGAAATCCCTCCTACCCACATCAGGACCTTATTTAGTACATTATAAGCATTTGCAGGTCTTTGAGTATGTAGACATCCCATTAACTATTTTAACTGTGTCCCCAGCCCGTCCTAAAACTCTGACCATGCCCAATAAGCTTCCCAGTAGAAGGCACAGAAACCCCCCACAGACTGGAATAAAAAACCTGGCAGCCCTAGATTGCATGCATCATCACAGCATCAGCAGCTGCTTCCTCATTCAGATGCAAAACAGTAAATCTAGGAATGCTGCTGCACACATATCATGTGCTGGGGAGGAAACAGGAAAGAACAGAAGACTTGGCATGAAAAATGAGATGCTGACCAGCAGAAAGTACCTGTCCACCTAAGAAAGCTTCAGCAGTGCAATAACTGCTTTCCACTTTGAGGAATTTAGTAATGCTTGGGCAGCTCAGCCCTCATAACTTATTCTGCTTGTACTCAAACCTGTCAACGTCACAACACAGCCTCAAGCTTGCAGCATGTTCATTCTCAGTTATCTTTTACAGAAACATTTTGATGCAACTCAAGAGAAGTGGCTGTCAGAATATCTGAAAAGTTTTCTGCAGGTGCTTTTACCAACAAAACTTTAAAAAGCTTTCATTCAAGGCAAGTTGTATCCCCTTTTTACTCAAAAATCTGGCATAAGACCATAGACCACCAGAGGTGCCCGACTAAGCAGGGGAAATTTTCAATTTTTGTCTTACTGTAGCTACTTAATAAGGGTAGAGATAAAAAATGGAGATCAGTGGCAGAGCAAGAGCAAACACAGAGGCACAGTTGTGGTATTTCTTGCCTGAGGGATTCATGAGATTGTGTGAATAGCAAAGCTGATAAGCAATTCCATATCTATTGAAATATCAAGTCAAAAAGTTCTCTATTTTGGGAGCTGATTTTAAAAAAGCAATTCTATTATCTTTCCTGTCGGATGAAGTGTGTCTCCATCAGACACCTCACCAGCATTCTGACTGCTCTGAAGCAGCCCTGTTCCTATCCTGCACAAACCAGCCCTGGCATGTGCAGCCACACTGAGAGAAGCTTATAAATGGTGTGTGACTATTGCCAGCGACAAGGACACCCTGTACTTCTGATAATATTTTCTGTATTCATTATATTTCCTTCCAGATAATGCTATTTCTGCAAATGAGAAATGCAGAGGCTTGCTCAGAACTCTGCAGGGTAGCGGATGAAGACAAAATGTACAACCCAGGTGAAGAGAAGCAAAGTATTAAGGGCAGGTATCTGATCTAAAAATACAAGAGTAAGTCTCAGAGTTAATGCAGAGCATCTGCTTTCATGGCTTAGCCTGAGACTTGTGATGGTCTTTCCTTTGAAGCCACTACCAATGGAGTAATGGAAACACTTTTATCCTTTAAAAAAATGTCCCTAGAATCACAGGGGAAATCTGGCAGTCTAAAAGAGCTTCTCCCCTAGAGCAGGGTTTTCCTTTGTTTCAGACTCGAGGCTGAGTAACACCCAACAGTCTGTGAGAGCTGCAACACAAGGAACTCTGCCTGGTGTGGCTGTTACTCCCAACCCAGTATCCCTGTTACCTGCCTGCCTCCCACAGGACACCATCCTTCCACAAGGGGAATTATCCTCTGGGAAACTCTGGGCAACTTTACGTCTTTGTGGAAGTGCTGATAAGAAATATCCAAAATATTTTTTCGTGGATACTTAAGTGCTTAATTTTTACAGTAGAGAGTCACACTGGTGTAATTTTTAACAGATAACAGACTTTTTAGAGACCTGTGCCATCCTGGGTGATGGAAGAGCAGCCATTTTAGAAAGGGTTTTTCAAACCCTAAATTCTAAGACAGTGTTACAACTTCCCCAAATTTACATTTCACACTTGCACATAGAGCACCAGTTCCCAGTCCAGACCATGCACTCCTAACACAGACCAGGCTACAAAGGTCATGCTTGGATAAGGTCATCAGTCCCCTACCTGCTCACTCTTTGCAGAGCACAAGTAATAGAAGGACACTTGTTAAAAATGTTGTTTTGGTTGATCTAACTCATATGTGCTGAAAATTTCCCCTGGTTACTTCTGCCTGTTCCTCAGTACCCTCAAAGAACACATACCCAGAGCAAAACAGACCCATTCAAAAAAAAGTATGAAGTTATTCCTGCAGTAAATCCCATCAATAAACGCCCAAGATCTCAAAGCAACATCATGACAATGCTATGGCATAAAACCTCCTCACAGTGCTAAACTTGAGATGAAAACTTACAACATTTGTACCCAGATGTGTGAAAAGCTTGGCATAGTACAGCTCTGCTAAGATAAAGCCTTAATGGCATTGTTCTTTCACACATTCACATGCCTATTTGGTGTGTGCTGTTCCAGTGACATACGTCTTTCCAGATGTTAATGTTTTACCAGCCCATTTTTTTTTTGGTTTTTATCAGGCCCATTTACACAAAATGTACTATAAATCCTCCCTCACTTCATATAGTATATCATATAAGACACCGTGATAAACATGCAGATCCAGATATATGAAGGCTAGTAAATGTAACGGGAGATTTAGCATGCTACTTGTACAGATACACTGTTATTCTAATCTTGTGATTAATATGGACTGGCACTACTGTACAGATTTATTTTTGACCATATGCTCTTTAATTGTCACTGCTTCCCCCAGTTTGCCCCCTTGCACATCTGCAGCATGTGTGGGCTGAACGCTCTCTCCTTTTGCCTCAGCAAGATGGGAGAACAATTTCTAAGCTGGACACCACGATGAAGAGAGAATTCTAGCAGCCTTGTCTCCAAGGAGCAATTGAAGTTAAATAAAGTTTTTTTAAAACTGAACAAACAGAGGGTGGGAGGGAGGAAACTCACTGTCACTGATGTTCTTCATCTGCCTGAGCTCAAATTAGCTGGAATATTGTTTAATTGTGAGCTGCTAATGTGCTGCCTCAAACAGCCAGCTGTTGCTAGAGCAAATGGACCCAGGGAAAAGACTTTCAAGTCCAAGAGCAGATGAGCTTGCAGAGAATGTGAAAACACTACCACAGCTCTCACAGTGACAGGTCTTACTGATTTAAGAGCCTTTTGACTGTAAAACTTGGCTAAGATATAACTCAACAGAGACTTTGATTCATTTTGAAAAGATTTACACTACGGTTTTAAATGAAGCCCAAGTTAATTAAGTGTCTTCCTACATTACCACAGACCAGTTCCTCTAAGCTATTTTTTCCCCCTTGTGAACTTTAAAACTTAAGTTCAATAATCTTTTTCCTCTGACCTGAATTAAATATAAGAATACAAAATATGTGTTTCTGAAGCAATTTTCAAACAAGATCCAGATTCTTGCAATAGGCACCTTTTTAAAATATTTTTTTTTCATCTAAAGGAAAAAAGTTTTGAAAGGTAAAAAATTAAACACATTTATGTATTTTCCTCTATTTCTAATTAGTTACAGCTTTATAAAACCTTTCCTAAATGAGACTTCTCAGTGATGAGTGCCATAATTTTCTATGCAAATCAGATTAATAAATTAAAGAAATTTGCCTGCATATAAATGAGAAAGCAGTCAATTTATGTGCCTAATAATAACTTTAAGCCTTCTCTGTGTGAACTTTGCTAGGAATGTTTTTCATGTAGACAGATTTACAAAAAAAAGGCCAGTTTAAAAAAAAAGGTAAAAGCTTTTTATATCTGCCATTAAATTATTTATAAACTTGCTTTACAAAGGATCTTTTTATATGATCCCTGGTAGGAAGGGGAGGGAAGTGAAGCACAAGTCCCAGCTGTGCACATGTCTACACTGCTGTGTGCCACAGGAGCAGACCCCTCCCCTCCCCTTTGCTGGGAGACAAGAAACACCAGGATGGGCAGCAGGACACCACATCCTGGCTGTCTCCAGGCCTCATCAGCCAGCACGAGCAGGTTCACCTGGGCTTCACTCTCTCTACCTAACAGGAGCCTGAGCAAACAAAAATTCAATAAAAAGCCAGCTTGTGCAGAGCCCATCCTCCCACTCTCTGATACTTTTTCATTGAAAAATTGAGAAAGCAAGTTTGGCAGATGCTTTCTCTAGAAGGGCAAAGATAGCTCTGTGTCTTCAGAGGTGAAGTGAAACCTTTCCCTCATGGTCTGACCTAAACCAGAGGCAAGCACAGAGCATGGATCAGGTGCCAATGTGACAGTCCAGGTCCTCATCTGACCCCCAGTGTTGTCACATCATTGACTCCAAGCAGCCCAAGTCTGTTGATATGCCCTGAGAATCTGGTAATATTTCTTTCAAATTTATGAGAAAATAACCAACCTCTGCCATAAATTCTGTCTAGAAACAGTCTCTAAAGTCTTCAGGATGAGCTAATTGTACATAGCTTCAGAGAAAGCACTGTTGTGTCATGAACAGGAGGATTTGTCATACTCAGTATTTCCTGAACTGCTCCAGTTCAAGCCTGTTTACACCAGTTAATGCAAAATATTTTCTGCTCTTTCCCCAGAAATCGGAGAGTCAGGTGGAAGATAGGCCAAGCTCTATGCTTGGACTGGTAAATGTCTCTGCTGGAAGATATTCAGCTACAGAAGACTCATTTGGCATCACTGACATATGGATTAATAGCCTACCCCCTCCTCACCACTGTCTTTAATATCCTGTCTTTTATGAGTGACTTTCAGACTCACTTTATGTTGTCCTCTCAGGCAAGTGTTTCTTGGTTTGTGATTATATTTGCACTTATTCTCTCTATTGAGTTGATGCTGTCCACAGAAGATTGTATACACACAGCTACTCCAGTGTAAGGCTCCATCCTTGCTGCTGCAAACAGAAGCTGTGAGAGGACAACCCTTCCTCACACATACATCCCCTTGCCACATGCCTGAGGCTTCTGCTGCTCCAGGCACTGCAGTTGAGGAGATT
Source organism: Notiomystis cincta (assembly GCA_013398075.1). NCBI lineage: Eukaryota > Metazoa > Chordata > Aves > Passeriformes > Notiomystidae > Notiomystis > Notiomystis cincta. The sequence goes on from VZRX01020562.1 coordinate 142,267, forward strand.
TGCCACTTGAAGGTCAACAAGGCCAAGTGCAGGATCCTGCACCTGGGTCAGGGCAATCACAAGCACAAGTACAGGCTGGGCAGAGATGGATTGAGAGGAGCCCTGAGGAGAAGGACTGGAGATGTTGGAGGATGAGAAGTTCAACATGATCCAGCAATGCGCACTTGCAACTCAGAAACCAGAAGTGTCCTGGGCTTTATTAAAAGCAGCAGGGGGAGCAGGTGTAATATTTTGGCATTGCTCAAGCAAAATAGAGAAATTGCACTTCTGTGATAACCAGCTGCCCAGCTGCAGTGGGAATAAAGGCCTGGAAGCATGCAGTGCAGGAACACCCAAAGCTTCAAGCACCTCAGCTCAGCATAAGGAGTCTTTCACCCAGGAAGTGACTTTCCAATACATAAGTCCAGTACTCAAGGGATTCCACATATGTGCTGACTAATTTTTATTTTTTTTTTCAATAGCACAGAATATTGGTGAATTGTTTTATTTCTGCAAATTCATCAACTTCACATAACAGGCACAGTGAGAAAAGGCAAGCAGGAGCAATTCTGTGTCCAAACCACAACTAAACTCTAAGAATATTCACTGCAAAAGTACTTATAAGTTATCACATGTCTTCTTTTAAATTTAAAACTGAATGCAAAACATTTCCCAGGGTTTAAAAAAAAGCTGGAGACTTTCTAATATCTCTTTATTTCAACCTAGTTCATATCAAGGAGCTTATTACTGAGAAGACAAGGTACAATCTCTCCAGATGCTCTTTCACTTGTGAAGGTGACTTGGTAGACATTGTTGATTCAGATCTCAGTTTTGAGGTTCAATTACTCACCAGTTGTCTTTGCACAATTACAGCTTGCCTTTTAGCACCAGTTAAAGCCCATGAAGTCTGCCTGGGGAAACACTACAGGTCCTCCTTGCCTTTCCCCCTAATCTTTCCCCTTCTTTAATTGCTTGTGCTAAGAGAAATGTATGACAAGCGTGTTGTTGCGCTTCTTAAATATTCATTTTCCTCAGTTGTAAATGCCAACAATAAGATACAAATACCAAAAGCATCTCTGATGTCTTGATGGTACCTGATTGCTTGGTTAGGACTCTTCACTGTTTTATAGGTTAATAAAGATGAGCTGATGGAGACATTCATCACATGCAGACACCCAGACCATCAAATAGGAGCAGAGATACAGCCTCAGTTATGCAGTAATGAATGATGGAAGGGCACAGACAGTTAAAACACACAGGGGACAGTGACAGAAAACTTACTTGATTATTTTAATTTCCTAAACAATGTGAGATCTGAATGGGTCTTTAAACTTCATATGCTCTAGCATTTGTCTGGAGCCATTATCTCATCCAGAGCTCTCACCTCTGTGCAAGCCAAAGACACTCTGATACAAAAATAGTGAGATCTAATCAGAGTTTATTGCTTCTGGTATAAGCACTGCCATAGGGGTTTTTTATCTTTTTTATTAAATTTACAAACTTGAGCATCCGTATTTGGGATCAGAAGGTGATTCCTGCACCCTGTGCAGAGGGCGAGACTGGATTTCTCATACAATAAAAAACCTTTTCTTGTAATTTGTTGGAAAAATAAATGACTTTTCATTACTGAAACAGGGCAAGTTAACTTTTCCTCAGATTATATCCAGAATTAATAATCTCTTTATATAGGAGGGGGCAAGTCCCTACACCTGGACCTCTAACTACACCTTCACAGCAATTGTACAGAGTAATCTTATCACTCTCCTAGGGGACAGCACTAGGATTGCCTACAGGAGAGAAAACTGAAATCTAGGGAAATTAATTCAGCAGCACTAAATCACAAATGCCCCATATTGCTTAATAAGCACTGCTGTTTGTGACTCAGTTGCTCCTCAGGGCACTTCCATGTAAACACAATTCAAATTTACTCTAGGAGAAAATCTTTTGATTTACACCTCCAGAGAAAAGCATCACACTTTCTGACTAGATTGTCTCAAAATGCCAGGACCAGTCCAGGAACCATGTGTTGGTTATTTTAACAGCATGTCTTGTACTAGCATTGAGAAAAATCAAAATTATTCTCTTTTAGATTAAAAAACATGAGAATATCCCAGCATCATAATAATAGTTCAGGAGTCTAAGTCTTTTTGCTGAGATTTTTTAGATCTTACCCAATATATCCCCTATTTTAATTTTATTAAATTGCAGACAATTCCCACTAAGTAAGAAGTAACAGATCTCAGGAATATACCAATAATTTTGCCTAAATTCTAGGTGTTTAGTCTGACTTGCATCACCAATCTTTTTTTTCAGCCTTTTCTGTTTCCTGAAAAAAGTCTGTATTGCTGCCTAACTCCTTCATTTTACAGTCACAATACACTTAACAAAAAATTTTCACATATTCATGTTAATAGCAGTAACAGCCATGACAATAAATCACAAGGTTCTCTATTTGAGCTGGGAGGTTTGGACCTGTAAGGCAGACATTTGCAGAAAATTTCTTAATTCCTGCACTCCTTTAAATGAAGCTAGCAACAAAATAAAATGGAAACAGAAAATGTTGGTTTGGTGGGGTATTTTCATTTAAAAAATATAACTGTTTTAGTGAGGGCTTATAGGAAAACACCAAGTAGCACAAGCTGGCAGTGACATATCAAGGTAAAATAATGGCAAAATATCATTACATTGCCATCTGGTGACAGCAAAATGGTTTATTGAAATAGCCTGAAAATATCACCTCTGCTCCTGCAAGAGATATACACATACCCATACTGCACAAACAAGTATTTAAACAGGACTGTATTCACAGCTGAGCACGTCCATAGGGATAATTCTTTACAGAAATCTTCTCTTTGGTCACTGCACATCACTTCTTTGCATGCTCACCTAGTGTTCTTCAAGTGCTAGCACTGCAAGTCCTTTAGGGCAAAAATGGCCCAGTTTGTTATATATACACAAATACAAACATCCCTATTCACACAGGTGTGCATTTATGGCATGTGTGTACACATACAGGACATCCCCTCATTCCCACTAAAGTGATGGCTGACTGGCACCACAGAAGCCTGGGCTTAGTCCCACCATATTTTACATGGGAAGCAGAGGCCTGAACACCCCAGGAGATCAGAGCCTTACATCCAGGAGCTGTAGCCACATTCCAGCTTAGCTGGCCACCTGAAATAGTGCCCACCACCAGCCTGACCTGTTGGCTGGAAAGCTCAAGTGTGATGTGAGGTGTGTCAACAATCCTTGCTGTGTGCTCAGCACCACATCCTGGATCCCTTTCCCAAGGCCACCAGGACCAGTGGGAAGACTTCTTTGGGCACTGGCTCAGGTCCTTCTCAAGCCCTTTGCATTCAGCCTTCCTTCCTGACATCAGTGTTTCCTGCATCACAGCATTTCCTTGCAGCAGGTCCCTAAAGAAATTTAAACCTATCACCCAAACCCAGACAAGTAGAAGTCTCAAACTTCAGTGATAATGCAATTAAGGTTTCTCCAAAGTGGCTGTCATCCCCTAATGTGTATTTAGAGAAGTAGTGAAAGCCCAGATGCATTATGGGATGATCAAATTCAACTTGGAGGGACTTAATGCTTAATTAAAAGGACAAACACTACAATAAATACACTAGTGAGGTAAAATCACACTAATTCCTAAATCTTATGGAGCAAAAGTGTCAGTCTGAGTTTTAATTAATAGAGTCCTATATGGGTTTCTCAGAAATAATAATAAAACATTGAAGTAGTAAATCACATCTGAAATTTGTCACAAACTTCTTTCAAATCCTAGAGATTTTTTTATTTAGGATTCCACAGCTTGCACAATTCCAAAGATGACTTGCCCTTTTATAATGCTACTGCAACACTTTTAAATCATAAAATTATTTTATTGCTAGTTTAGCCCAACATTTTACATGAATGCTTACCAACACTTCATTTTCTCCCTTTCCTGTTTTCTTGCCTCAATCCCTGATAAATACTGAGCCAGTCCATAGCAGTCAAGCATTAAGCCACACACATTCCAGAGCTCACAATATTTCTCCTGGAAATGTGTTATTTTTATCTTCATGAACCCAAACCCCACAAACCCAAGAAATGATGCTCTCTTTCCAGCCAAAGAGTGAGCTGTGTTTGGTGAAACACACCACAGTGTGCCTTTCTGCTGTGGTCATGACTGAAGGTCACTTCCTCCAGTGGGTTTGGAATAGACCAGTTGGCCATTGGCTCACAAAGTCAGCTTCTGGCCATCTCTGTGCAGCTCCTTGTCTTATTTGCTGGTAAAACTGACTCTGTAATGCATTGTTTTCAGCCCTTGCATACGGTACTGGGGATCAGGTCAGCTGTCCTGCATCTGCTCTAATATTTTTTCCCATAATTTTTCAACTGTTTTCTCCATTTCATGATGCTCTGAGGAGATTGCTGAGGTGGCTGTTACCCATGAGCTGAAGGCTCAGCCCATCCTTCTCAAGCAGGGATGGTCCATGGCATTAAACATGGACATGTTAAGACTGGTGGGAGGACCAGGGAGTGCAGCCCAGGCAGGCGAGGAGGATGCCAAGAGCTCTGGACCCCACTGTCACCTCCATGTCCCTAACGTTAGGCTTTGTCACCCTCTAGTGGGCTACACACAGAGCTTTACCATCCCATCAGTCACATCCTGCCCCAGGACCTCTGAAGAGGCTGAACTTTGGGAGTCAGTTTTCAATTGCACTGCCCACAGATGACTCAAAAGCTCTTGGTGCTTGCAAGTCTTCTCTCATAGATTGTCTTTTCTCAAAGAAAAAAGCCCCATGCACATACACACAAAAGCCCAGCCCAGAAAAGGACCCAAACAAACCAACCAACCAA
>VZRX01020564.1:0-27507 GCA_013398075.1 Notiomystis cincta
CTCTACAAGTTCCTGAAAGGAGGCCTTTTGGGGGTCAGTCTCTTCTTACAGGCAACCAGTGACAGAACAAGAGGACACAGTCTCAGGCTGCACCAGGGGAAGTTTAGACTGGACATTAGGAAAAAATTCTTCACTGAAAGAGTGATTGGGCTTTGGAATGGGCTGCCCAGAGAGGTGATGAAGTCATTGTCCCTGGAGATGTTTAAAAAAAAAAATTGAGTGTGGTACTCAGTGCCATAGTTTAGTTGATAAGGTGGTGTTAGGTCATAGGTTGGACTTGATGATATCAAAGCCAACCTAGCTAATTCTGTGATTCTGTGACTCTTCTTCCTCTGTCTATCTCAAAACAAATGGTTTAAAACTGGCTGGGATTCGTTTGTACCTGACAACTACATCATATTCCAGTTCCACTATTTGGAAGAAATGACACTGTTCTAGCCCCATTATGTAAAGATACTTGGTTTCCCCAAGACAATATGGGTGATCAGGGAGAGTACATATGCTCGGCTCTGGAAAACATAAAGGTCAAAAGACTATGAGCATCAATGAACACGCTGGAGAGACTCTGTTTTATTGTAGTGCTGAATTTCTCTCAAATATTCCTGCAAGATCAAATAAAGTAGTGGAATGAATGAATGAGTCAGCAGCCTGGAATCTCCCAGTGTTGTCATACAAGTGAGAGGTCCTCTGGAGTAAAGTAAATTAATTCAATGAACACCAATAGCATTGTTCAGATAAAGCAACAGGTTGTTTCATAGCTGGAAGCCATTGATACAACACTCTTTCATTTCTTTTATGCACATGCCAGAACTTATTTAAAACTAATAACATTTGCTGAATAGTTTTCTGAATAGAATTCAGCCATAGAGATGAAGATTTTGAAAATTTCTGTTATAGAGATTAAATAATTTTCAACCCCATTATATTCTATGGATCTTTTCTTTGCTTAAAAATATGATGAAAATTGCTTTTCTTTCACTACAATATCTTTCCCTGAAAAAAAGTCATTTAAATACTTTTAATTTACCATGCTGTCATTATCTGGCACATGAATTCAAGGCTTATTTGAACAGATGTTGCCTAGACAAATGCAGAAAATTTACATTTATGTTTGGATAACATTAATGGATCTATAATGAATACTATTATAACATTTGAAACACTTGAATCTGAGAGGGTTTCTTTTAGTTTTATTTGAAATCTCCCAGAGGCCACATCCACCCTCCCCTTCTCCCCCACTCCCAGTTCTTGAGTGTTACCAAATCTAGGCAAAACAGGTTTAAAGTTTATTCAACTGTAAAGATAGCATGTGGTTGAAAATAGTTTTTTTAAAAAATATTAAACAAAAAAAAGGAAAGAACAGCTTCTAATACCTAAAACAACATTATGAATTTTGTAAGGCATTGGACGGAATTTTTTTTCCTGGTCTTACATTGCACTTCAAACAGTAGAGGCAGTACAGAGAAATTAAGTAGAAAGAGCATGTGATCCGTGAGATCAACTAATGCTTTAGTCTCAAGAAGTAATGACAGGGACAAGGAAAGAAATCTTTGGGAGTAGAAGTCCTCCAGTTTCTCAGATTAGAAAACACTGAGTTACAATGCATTTTGTAGGAAGAAACTATTTTTTTTCTTATAATTCTTACAATCTACTTGTTCAACATAAGCCACAGTTCCACTAAATTCTGGTTTCAGAATCTTTAGTGTCACCTTTGGGTGGATACAGACTTGTTGTCGTGAATGTTCAGACAGAAAAAATAAAAAGGTCATTTGTCATTCCTTTAAATATAGTTATTTTTGAAACCCTATAATAGAAATTTTATTGGCACAGTGCTAATTGGTAATATCATCGATGTTCAGGTAAAGTGCTTGAATTCCTTTTTGTTCTGAAAAAAGTTTAGAGTATGCATTTCTCCACTCATGTTTAGAGTCTGCCTCAATTTTAAGAATATGTCCCAATTAAAAAAAAACAAACACAAACCCAAACCCATAAAACCAACTAAAACCAAAACAATAACAGCAACAACAATGCAAAAAAGTAGCCCAAACAAGCAAAGGACTGGGCTAAGTAAGTTTTATAATGAGCGTCTTGCAGTGCTAATTCAGGAAGATGAATCCCGAAATTTTGTTACAGGTGACAAGAAAACAGCATGAGTGGTCCCCTTGCTGCACGAGAAAGCTGTAGTAAGAAAGGCATCACTGCTTGTTAAGCACGCTGCACTGTGTAATCGTGATAATAGCACAAACCAGAGTAATTCTAGGGGATGAATTTCAATATTAAGACAAAACGAAAACATTTACATTAAATTAAATATTGGTTCGTTTGGAAAAAAAACCAAACAAACAAAAAATGAAACGAAACCAAACCAAAAGCAAAAGCAAAACCAAACCAAAACAAACCCCAGAAGGAATTAGTTTATAATGATTATTATTACCAAAGGCAAATGATCTGCCCAGATCTACATAAATTAACTTGATACAGTTGTATAAGTTTATGTGACATATAAAAGCTAGAGCTCCACTAATGCTCCTCCACTCCTGTTTAGCATACACTGATGATTTGGACAGTTTGTGCCCTTCCTCTTGGCTGTGCACCATGTGTAAGGCTGTAACAACCCATGGCTCTGGTGCAGTATGGAGACACAGTTTGTTTTTCAGAGTTCAGTGTGTCAAAGGCATTAAGAATAATAGGCACTTGAGATTATTCAGGAAAGTTGGAGAGGATAGAAAATAATCCCAAAACCTATATAGTCATTATGGGAAACATAACTTTCCTCAAACTTCAGAATGCAACAGACAATCATTGGATGCCCCATTCATAAAATGCAGGATTTCTGCTGGAAGTATACAATATTCCAAATGTGGCAGAAATTTTCTTAAGGGTAGCTTAGGAATTACTTTAAGGAAAGAGATCATGAGAAGATTCCTATTTTTTATTGCTCAGGATCTGTTTGTTACTTTTAAAATTTTAGTATGGCTAAAGAAGGTGATAAAAAGAACGAGTCCAATTTTGTCAGGATTCAAGACAGAAATTAGTCTCTCCCTAAAGGATTGTCTGTTTTTTCTTGTGTTGCTCTACACTGTGTGAATTGTCAGAAGTGTGTCATAAAATTGCACATGCCACCTTTAAATACTTCAATCTTTGTTCTACAGTGTGGCCTTGTGTAGTTACATTTTCAGCTTTTCAATCAAAATAAACGATTTTGTTTGAAAGAATCTCCTCGGGTATTTGGGACAGAACAATGTGTCTTCTTTCTCTGTCCTTTTTCATTCCCTGCTGCTTTCATTATTAGAATGTTTTGAAGAAGATCTGTAGGCCTGTCCTGAACATGTGTAAAGATTTATTTGCCTAAGTTTAGCTGACAAATCACCAGAAATTCTGTGCAGCATAGAAGTCATACTGCTGGTGAGGCAAAGCATACAACTGTATTTAAATAATCAAAGTATATAATTTAAAATACACTAATGAATGTTGTACTAGTCTAATCAAACTGTTAAGGAACTTGGTGTAATTTAAAGAGAACTGGAAGTATGAATATCTTTCAATACACAGTAACACAAGTTTAATCCTGGTACAAGCACTACTTTCCATCAAAATATTATGCTACATCTGTCATTTGTGGCACTTATGGCTATCATAAAATTGTGGGTCCACAAAATACCAAAGGAGTTTTATAAATTCAGCCTTAAAATGTAACCTAAAATCAGCTGCATAAAATTAGTCTGCTTTAAGCACCAGGAGAATTTAGGAAGAAGCTATCTGGAATGAGGCTTCTGATTTCCCAGGCACCTTGAGGAGTGACTCAGTAAATTATACATGCCCATACCTCTGTTATTATTGTATTCCAGGGTTAGGCTCAAAATAATTGCGTGAATAAAAAAGGTCAGAATGTTTGAACTGTAACTTGAAATAAAGAGGTAGTAGTAGATGTGTGACTCGATACATTTATGACTCCTTGTCTCCATCTAATTAGGTATGTATAGACTGCCTGCTCTAAATATTCCTAGAAATATTTTATTGTAGGCTTTCTTTCCAAATGACTTCTGTATAGCATGCTGTGCTCATGCAGGTCAGCATGATGTTGACACCCCAGAAAAGTTCAGTACTGTGATATGGTATATTAGAATAGCATTCAGTTTTTTAAAAGTCTTTGGGGAGTTTCTTTACACCTAAATGGTTTTCAGGCATAGATCTCTTAAGACATGAGGATGATTGTCCTGGTGACAATCATTTCTGAAGAAAAAAAATCACCATTCAGTTTACTAATACAAAAGTCTTACAAACACAATTCCATAGAAATTAGGTTTCGTAACCTGATTATAAGAAGATTTAAAAAATACTAGACTGTACCATAATTTACTTTTCCTTCTTCCTGCTCCATTGAAAGCAATTTTAAACTTCCTAGGAATACTGACTCTCTAAGAAAACTCTAATTGCTTCAGAGTCACTATATTCATAACATGGTAATGTTCATGCATGGAACTTATGTTGTGACACTTGGAAGAATTGCAGTTGCAAATATACTCTTTTCCAGCTGAATAGGTGTTCATACATAAAACTTAGAGCTGTAACCTGCTTTATAACGGCTGAAATATCCTGAGGCTGAAAATAAGTCAGGAAAAAAAAAGATACAGTAATCTTTGCTTATACCAACAGATATTTTTAGAAAACACATTTTTTAAACCACTTAGAGGTTCAGTCAAAACAATAACTCACTTTCTGCAGATTTTCCTAGACAGTATATCTTTACTGCATAGTTAATTCTAGCTGTTATTTATCTATTATCCCTTTCCATCTGAACAAAGAAGCTCTGAGCAGGATTTAAAAGGGCTTTAAATCTTATCCATTTTACCAGGATGGAACATAGGCTCCATTAAGACTCAGGATGATACATCAGTGGTGAAGATATAAGTGAAGTAACTAGCGTTCTGAATATTCCCCTCTTCCTCTTTCATTATTGAACACAAGAACAGGTATACTCTCCCACAGAAAACTGAAGAAGAATCCTACACAAAAGAGTGCACATAGCTGCTGTACCTCCCTGGACACAAAAGAAAATTTCACATATGCCCAGGAAATACTTGCATAGTGCAAGTGACAGTCTAAAATACAGCAAGTACCTGTGTTGCTGAAATCACTGGGAAATACAAATGCAAACAACATTTTTTCTCTGGATTTTAGCAACTTTCTCCAACCCTCAAAGGAGCAGTGCTCCAACACAATATGTTAGTATACTTAAAGAAGAGAAGAGCAAGTGCTGTGATAGCACTTAGCAACTGTGCAGCTTTTTTCTAGGTGTCTGTCAAACTTACGTATGGATAGATATCAGTTATGACCATGGAAAAGATCATACAAATCAAATGACAGCATGTTATTATGATACAAAACTGCTGTTATCTGAGCTGAGCCTATAGTCTTCTCCAAGTCTAGAAAGAATTTGGTGTGTCTAGAAGCAGGGGCAGGCTCATTCCAAATGAGTAGGCAATGTTATTTTTCCTCTGCATGGAACTTTTCAGTATGACAGCATATTCTCCATTATAACTATTAGGGACTAGAATTCATTCATCTTTCTGCATCAGCACTACAGTCTACACCTGGCATGTGCTGTGTGCAGCACAGTGCAGCAAAACTGCTTCTGTTCACTGCTTGTCCACTGCAGAAAACATGTTTGAAGATACACAAGTGACCCCTGCACCTGTGCTCTGTTCCACTCCTGGTTCAGTGCTGAATTTCAGCAGCAGGAACCAGAAATGTGCTTTGTGCACATGCATTAAAGTGGTACATATCTATCCACTCGAAAAGAGGCAGCGTGACCTTCAAAATAGATATGAAAATCATGATATAAGAAGGATATTTAAAACCTGGATGTAATTCTCAGTTTCAAATACTTCAAGAGAATAAATAATAATTCCAAACTGCAGAAGACAGACAATGGAAAAATATATTCTGTATGTCCTGTGAAACGGTTGCTAACTTTCTAAAGTGGTTGCTATCCATTTATTGACATAAGTAAACATAGTGTATTAATTTAAATTGTCTTTTCCTCTCTAATATGTCTTTATTTCTTTCATAATACAGTTTTTTTCATTTGTTCCAGCAGCTAACATGGCAACATAAAAACAGTTGGTCGGGTTTAGCTGTTTTGTTTTTTTAAAATAATTTCCTTAGATTGGCTATTTTCTGTGAAGATAAATTAAAGTGAAAAAGAAAGAGATAAGATAAAGTAGAAGGCACTTGTCTTTATGCACTCATTCATGAAGGTAGGATACCTAACATGTGAGAAAGACATTTTTAATTATGTCCTGTTATTAGGATGGGCAATTTTTTGCCCTACTATCAGAAAGTGACCGTAGAGAGACACTATGACTTATTCTTTTTTAAATGGAAGACCCTTGAACTCTGGACTGTGAGCTGCAGAATAAAATCTATTCTAAGAAGGGCAACTGTTCTGATCCCAGTAAATATAGCTTTAAAAAAGGGTTGAAAGCCCAGATGAATCAGGAGATTAGTAATAGACTGTAGAGCCTTTTCACTGCTAAGTCATTAGTTCAAGTGCAGCCATGACTGGCAGGGTTTGAATCAAGCTCTTTGATGGCAGTTAGAAAGAGTGTATGAAAAAATTCTGTAGTCTTTGTTCCTGTTTTGTTTTAGAGGGCATCTCTGTTACAAAATCCTCATTATTAAACATTCAATAGAAGCCTAGTAAACTAAATGGTTGCTCTGTTTCAAGCCCTGGCAGTATGTTGGGAAACAAGCTTTTTTACATTACTATGAGATTTTTTCAGTCTGAATCCCCTTGTCAAAGGAAGCAGCATCTGCATGCAGAGTAGACAAATGTCAGCAAATCTTTCTGCTCTGGTTTACTGACTGTAAAATGTAGACAATGCTTTCATTGTCTCCATTATTTGACTTCCCTGTTCATTTACATCCTAAACTCATCAAGAAAATGAATGCTTTTCCTGATGCTATACATGGATCAGAGCAGGGAATGCTTACCTATGAATAGTATTTATGGCAGTGGGATTCTTAGTTGTCATAGCTGCATTTCCCTGAAATGTAAGAAATAATACTGAAAGAGGAACATAGAGTAGATTTGAAATCTAAGTGTGTAAATCTCTTTCTTAGTAAATATGTGAAATGTTTCTTGTCTAGATTCTTTATATATAAAAATTGTGCCCTCTTTATGCTTTAATGTGCAGATAAAAGGAAAAGGTTCTATTTCTTGAGCTCCCTTGTTTCTCTTATCTCTATTGTGTCAGTGCATATTTTACTTAACATATATCTCTAAGTGACTGCCACTAATACTTACCTAGCACAGACTAAGTGTCAATTTTTTCAAATTTGTCCCTGTCTGGAGAGCTTTCTATTTCTTGAATAAATGTAATAAATCAAGTATAGTTTATCTCATAGTTTTCTTGAGTACAAAATTGCTAAAATATAAGTACATTAAGACAAGACAAAACCCACAAGCCTAAAAAGCCCATCTAATGTTACTTGTGAAAGCAACTGCAGAAAAACAAACAAACAAACAAACAAACAAAGCAAACAAAACTAACCAGAGAAAGGTGTGGTGCATTATCTTGACAATGAATATTAGCTTTATGTAAAACTGTGGGCTGAATATGTGTCACTGTGGTAGGTAAGAGTAACTGACACCCTTCATTGAAGACAGCTGTAACAAGCCACTTGTGAATTGCTCTAGGAAAAAAAGAATAGCCATCATTGAAAGTACATACTCTTCCACAATAAGAATATATTTGGGTGATAAGACTTTACTGGGGTGTTTTGGCTTGTTGGGTCTTTTTGTTTGATTTTGGGTTTCTTTTAGTTGGGGAAGTTTGCTTTATTTTTCTGTTTTAATTTTGGTTTGGTTTGGGATTTTTTGTTTGTTTGTTTGTTTTTCAGTAGAAAGATGTGTGTCTGCAAGTAAGAAAGAGAAAGGAAGTACAAAAGCATCACTGAAAAAATTAGAGAAGAAACAGAAAACAAAGAACCTCCTGAACAGGCACTGAGAATATGACTCTCAGGAAAGTTCAGAGCCAGGGAGCTTTCTGGAAAAGTATTCAACAATCATGGAGCTTTAAAGAAGTGAACTTATTTGTCCTTTGATTTGTTAACATTTAGGCAATTGAGTCTTTGGATTATATCCCTTACACTCTTCAGAACTATTATTTATGAAATGGAGAAATTATGGATTAAAGCTTTCAGTTTATCTGGTTATAATTTTCAAGGAAAATTTTGGCTCCTAATATTCAAAACAGGCCCCGCCTCATTGCTGTTCCGGATGTGATATTGGAGCACAGGCTCAGGAAGGCAAAGGAAAACACTGACAAGAATTTTAGGTCTAAAAATATTCTTAATAAATATGTGGTTCAAATTACTGAATCTGCCATGCTAAAGGACCTATGGGGTAAATTCAAATATTTGAATATTTGTCTGAGCATTTGCTAAGGTTTCTCTTCCTCTTCATAGTCATGTCAGACACACAAAAGATAGATCAAACTATTTTGTTCTTTGTCACATATAGTGAAATGGAACACAGCTTTCTTTACACTCTTCTCATTTCAGTCACATATTTTTCAAATTATTTAAAAAGAAGGAGAGTTGGACTTTATACAAGTCACCTTAATAAGAGAGCAAAAGCTCCACTGACCATCTTTTAAAATAAAAAATAAAAGTTAAAATTAAAAAAAAAAATCAGCTAAAAAGTCAATTTTTTTTTTTTTTTTAAACAGAATAATTGTGAAAGATTTCACGGTTGAGCTCAGCAGTTCTTTTGGTCTTTAGATCATCACTATCACTGGACATACTCTGTATCCTTTGGGAACATTTTGTATTAAAAAAATAATTCTGAACATTCTCCATGACAGCTGCTCACGCCCAGTTAAAAGGATACAACAGGATATAATTTACAAATTAGGACAGTTAACCATAAGCAGGTTTAGCCAAAAGGAATGAATGATTCATGGAGATTGAAAGCTGCCAAAGATTGAGACAAAAGTTAGTGAGAGCTAAAAATGCATCATAGAAAGAATAGATAGAAGAAACCATTATGAAAGGGTAGAACTGGGTTCAAGGTATGATTTAGGAAAGACATGTGAGACAAGGAGATCTGTAATTTCTCAGCAATTTCTTTGTCATACTTCTGAACATTTATGCATGGATCTCAGGATTTGCTGACACTTTGCTGCTCACCAGAATAAAAATAACAGTTCAGAGCTTCTGCACATCTCTTGTTGTATGAGCCTAGCACAAAAACCTCCAGCTGTCTAGGTGACCTCAGAAATAAGTTGACTCAGATCTACCAAACCTTCTTCTAAACCCTCCCTTACACAGGCCAGTGACATCCAGACATTTGCAATATTAATAGGTCTGTATCCAATTAAAAGATCAGAAGTTATTAAAAAAAGGATTAAGAACAGAAATCTAGAGAAAAAAATGTAAAAATAGCACAAAGAACATATACAACTATATGAAAATATAAACATATATGCTAAGGTGAACTTATTGCTGCTTCAAACAGGTCTGTAAATTTTTTAATTCTTTGCTGTTTCTAAAAAGGAGCTATATTGCATGTATTCAACACAGTTTGGTTGACATTAATTCAGTTTACAATCAGGTAAGCTCTGGTTATAAATGGCACAGAGCTACTAATGGGATAGGTATAGTGAATATAAATACGGAAGTACTTTTCTTGTTACTGTAACTGAATTTTAATAGTGTTGAAAAGATATACTGAATTAGGAGGAACCCTCTCTTGACATTGGAGAGTTGCAGATAGACCACAGAGCTGGGCAGTTACCAACTGCATGACATTTAACAAGAGCCAGTGCCAGATTCTTGACCTGGGACAGGGTAATCCTGCTTATAAGTAAAATTAGGGAATGGCAGGCTGGGGAGAAACCCTGCAGAAAGAAATGTCTTCTCTCTCTGGTGACCAGCAGTAGGGCATGAGGAAATAGAATGAATCTTCATCAGGAGGTGTTGATTTTAGACAATATGAAAATATCTTCACAGAAAGGGTGGTCAGTCACTGAAATAGGCTTTCCAGGGAAGTAGTTACAGCACCAAGCCTGTCAGAATCCAAGGAGTGTGTGGATGATGCTCCTAATAATATGATTTAGTTTTAGGTAGTCCTACAAGGAACAGGAGTTGAACTTGATGATTCTTACAGCTCCCTTCCAAATGGAGATATTCTGTGACTCTGTGATTTTACATTGGGTGGACTCAACAGTCTCATTGCTTATTCTTTACTTATTTTGTTAATTTTATGGCAGTATGTGGATAGAACTTTACTCCAATCCCTGAAAAAGAGCCCATTATCTTGATAACAGACTGGCAGGAATATGCTCAGTGATAAGGCTTTAAGTTACTGTATTTACCTCAAGACTGCAGGGTTCCTCCAGGCAACAGTGCATAAGCAGTGCAGAATAAAATTCAGATGACATAAACAGAACCCTATGTGCACCAGGAAAAACTGTTCTCTGCTGTCCTATTTCTGTCAAGCATTGCAGAACTAATGGGAAGGTACTCACTTGATCTATTTGCTTTTCCCAGTGATTGATTAAAATTCCCTAGCTTTTGTAGAGGCATTTCATCAGTCCAGCCAGGCACCTTATGTAATTTAAGCTTGATATTTTTGAGAGAGTGTTTACCATGATCTAAATCACCAGAATAATTCTAAGTGTTCAGCCCTATGATGCTACCCACAACAGGCACACATATCCTTTGCATAATTTTTTTCACAACAAATGCACATTCTGCATGTGAATTAAACAGGTTCATTTGATGGGGTGTATTAGGAAAAACGTGGCCTCATTTTGCTCTTCTATATGTTTATTTTGCTCAGAAATCAATGACAGTTATACTAGATTTACACAATTGTAAGCAAGGAGCATTTAAACTTCCTGTAGGCTCCAGACCAGAGTGCCACACAAAGTATGCTAATTGAAAACTACCATAGTTATAAATATTTCGCAAAATATCTATGTAAGATTTATGAACATCCGTGCTTCTATGCATTCCTAGTGATCTACAGTAATACTACTTTTACAGAGCCAGATAGTAAATCCTTTATTTCCATTAGTAGGCACTCAGTCATGAATTTAGGAGTATTTCTGTGATTAACAACTCACCAATGGAATGGAGAGATCAATATTCTCAGCCCTTCCTCAAAACACATGTAATAGAGACAGTTAAAATTTCTATAATGAAGAAGATGCTATCAGCCAGATGCTTTTTGGATGTCTCAGTGCTTTGAAATAACCCATATAGGGGGAAAAAAAAAAAGAAACAAGGAGTATGATTAATTTCTTTTTCTTCAGGAATGCTTGGACTTAAACATGAGGAAAGAAAGCAGAGGTAAAACTGTATTTACAGGAGAGAGAAAATCCTTGAGGCAGAAGGATCATCTTTTTTGCTACAGTAACTGAAGTCTGTGCTCTTAGCCTTTGAACATATGTGCATCCTTATTTTCATATAACCAAATAAAAAAATGCTGCATGTAAGTGAAGAAATATTATTTTGCTGTGACACTGACTGCTTATTGCTATGGTAAGTGGCAATCCTGTCTTTCTTTCAGTTCACACTGTTGAGTAGTTCACTGTTTCATCACACTGCTGTATTTCAAAGGCATATTGTCAACATCAATCCAGCTTCTATTTAAAAAGGAATGGGCGGGGAAGGGGTTAGGGAGAAAATACACAGGAAGAAGCATCTGAGTATGCAGGTTTTCTCTCTCTCTTTGTCTGACTTCTCTGTTTAGGCTGCTATGTTTTCTATCTAGGGCAGCAACGGTGTACTCCTTGTGCTTTTATATTCCTAGCACAATTAATTTCCTTCTTGGCTGGAGATTGTAGCACAAATTAAAAATAAAATACTATCTCATTATATGAAAACGACAAGTTTTTTCGTTTGGCAGCGTTCTTTTGCTTCCTTGTTGTAATTGATTCTAATGGTGACCAGTAAAGGGCATCCTATTAATGTTGTTTAGCAGAATGAAATAAGACACTGGCATCTAGAAGAAATATTTTTGTCTTCATTTGTAAGATCTTTCCATTTGATATTTAAAATAAAAATATTTTTTCAGCATTCCTAGTTTATAATTTATTTAAGGAGATTTTTTGTTTTCTTCACATATTTTCTCTTTTAACTTCTGAAAAATGATATGTGCATGCATCATGGATATAAGCTAGGAACACATGTGACTGTTCATAGATTTAAAGCAACATTAATTATTTTAAGCTCAGCTATAAAGCCAGGAAAGATTGCAGATACTGTAATGGCCACTGGACAATAATAAAAATATGTGGATTCATAAATGACAGACTTGTGTTTACTTGTGGGATGATAGACTTTAAGTAACTTTAAGGAATTACTATTATAATTATTTAACTTGGTTCCTTTCCTAAAGGTCTCCAGATACTCATACAAATAATCTAAAAAGATTTTTTTACTTCAGGGATAGGGAGAATTGGATGAAAATTATGTTAGCACAAAGCTGCTTTGTCTTGTGTTTTCTTTTGTTTACTAGCCAAAAGAGGAGTATATTTGTAACTTATCACTGGGAGTAATTAGCTTATGTTAAAATATTGATTTTACATTAAGCAAGATAAATGTTAAAATATTGACACTAGAATGTACTTCTTACTAAGACTGTCACTTTCTGAGATGAAAAGATACTGTATTCTACACAATCTTCTTTGTAATTTCGATATGTAAATTTCTTACTATTACAACATGCAGAACTGCTTAGTCAGGCATG
Organism: Notiomystis cincta; assembly: GCA_013398075.1. Taxonomy (NCBI): domain Eukaryota; kingdom Metazoa; phylum Chordata; class Aves; order Passeriformes; family Notiomystidae; genus Notiomystis; species Notiomystis cincta. The sequence goes on from VZRX01020564.1 coordinate 12,764, forward strand.
GAGAACTTTCAGCATCCTGGTGCTAAATAAAGGTCCAGGTTAAAAAGCTTGTTTGAATTAAATAAACTTAGGGCCCGAGTTAATGTATGAATCACTTCAAATCATGCTTTCTCATTTTTACAGAAAATCAATCATGTGAAAACCATGTAGGAATTTTCATGAGGCACTACATAACCTTCCACCAGACCTTACAAACTTGCTGTCACTGTGATGATCACAACTAGAGCTCTTTTTTCTTGGCTTCTTTCTAGTTCTGTTTAGAGATGCAGAAAACAGATGCTACTGATCTAATTAAGTAGGTTAACAAAGCTCCTCAGCTTTAAGGTAATTTTTGTTCTTATGACAAAATGGAAGTACAGGTAATGAGGAAGAAAGGCATTCACTTTGTAATTTTTGGCATTTCCTTTTCCATGGGAACACCCACATATTTTTGTAAACAGGATTAATTTTACTGGACTTCTTGAAATACATATTATTTGTATCTCAACTATTATTTTAGAAAAGCCTAGGCTTTACAATGTGAGTAACAAAGAATCAGCCTTAGCAGTGGAGTAAGATCCTCCTTTCTGTATGACAGGGCTATTGGTACTGTTTCTACAGGTCAATAGAATAGGCAAGGTGTCAGCTCAGAGAAGAAGGTAAAATTACACTTAGGAAACTTAAGGGCAATTAGTAGTTTCAAGTGCAGGCGGGCTCCTGAATAGGCATAGATTTTCAGTACATTTTCTTGGAATGTTTACTAAAAATAGGCACTCCAAAAGCACAGAAGTAGCTTTCAAACCTTGAAGATACATGTTAGTAAGATAAACAAAAAAACCGGGATATCTTTCAAATTAAAAATATAAGATTTATTGTCTTACATATATTAACATATAAAGGAGATAATAAAATTTTGCCCTTGCAAAATTTGTCTCAGCTTGGTCTACTCATGCTTTCCAGTTCAGCAGGAAAATATCCTTCTTCTGTCACCATGGGTGTATAGTGGATTTTACTGTCTTTATTCATGCCTGAAGGTCCTAACCACTTTCCCTTCCTTCCTCTCTGCTTGCCTACCTCAAAAGATAGAGTCTTGGTTTCCTGGAAGAAATTTCCACCTAACTGAGTGAACATCAGTTAATCTTAACTGATGAGGAAAAAGGTTCTCCTGTTTGTAAGCACATCACGTACTCTGCAGACAGTAAAATGCAAGCAAATGTTATGCCCTTCCTATTGCAGAAGTTGCAAGAATTCAGTTGGTGCCTTTGTACCAATGCTAGCACCTAGTCAGGACCCCTGTTTTCTTATCTGCTCAGCAAACACAGGCACTGCTGGAGGGAGACTTGAAGACAATAAAGCATTTTTTTGTGTGTCATGTGTCCCTGTGCTTTTTCCATTGAGTCTGGTGGAAGGCACCAGGTACAGAAAGGCCCATGAAGGTTCATCAACCATGAAGGTTTCTTGTAGGTTTCTGAGGAGCTTATGAGCCACCAGAAGAGTTTAAAGGTATTTATAAAATCACTTACATAAATGAAATTATTGTCAAAAAAAGTGTTCCATTAGCAAGCAGCAGCAGAGGAGCTGCAGTAGAAATTTAAGTTGGTACTTGTCATGCCAAGTAAGCATAACTGTGGCCCTCTTCAGGTTTCTTTAGACTCTGCCCCCTCAAAAAAATTCAGCAGCATTGTACCTTAGATGCAATGCTTCTAGGTGTGGTGAGAAAGCACAAACACTTTTTCCACGCAGTTCAGCTCATGCCATCTGTCTCCCTTGAAAAGGCATCTTCTGACAAAGAGGATGGCTTTTAGACCACAGGGAGTGTAGAGAATATGATTGCCCTAGATCTTATTTAAAATGAGGTTGGCCTGTTTGAACCCACACCCACATCCTCTTTACAGAACCAGGTACAATTATATTGTCATTCTTTAAAGAAAAATTAAAAAAAAAAAAAAAATTACTTCTCTTGCTTCGCTGTGTCCCATAGATTTTATCCCTAAAATGGGACACGAAAAAAGAAAGAAGAAAGAAATGCTTCTATACAAAGCCAGAGATACTGTAACCTGAGAACATACACTTCTATAAAGAATACCATATTTCCTGCTCATTCTCTCTCTCCTCCATTTCACCTCTGTGGTGCATTGTGTTCAAACACAGCTATTCTGAAGCTAAAATAACCATTAAAGACTTATCATTCTGGGTGAGACTCTGAATACTTCACAAAGCATTTTTCAAAAATGAACTTATTTTATCCTTGTGAAATACAACAGTGTGGATGAAGAGCTGTAAGACTGAAGACAGTGAAAAAGCTAATGATAATAAAAGAATTTAATTTTTAATCATAGATTCTGCTAGTTGTATATTAGCTCTTCTTCCTGCTTTGTATTGTAGCAAGTCTTCACATCCTTTAATCATGGACTGAAAAAATATTTAACAAGTATTAAACAAACTATTAAACTAAACCAGCTATTTTCTGGATGATGCCTACATTCCTGTCTTTATAGAAACAAGAAATAGATCTGAAATAAAGAAGAACTGCAAAGTCGGAAAAAAAGTGGATGTGCACACACACGTACACACACGCACATACACATATATTTAACAAATATAAACAGTCTCTAAAGGTATAATTAGTGGAGAAGGAGACAGGAATTTTATACTAGGCAAGAAATAGGCCAATTCAGCTGAGGTTCCCTACTGCACTGACAGCTGGCTGAATCTTTATATATATTAGATGTATAAGTACGAGTGATTTATTGGACTGTTTTTCTCTAGCATCTTTTGTATGGCAGTGCAGGAGAAGAAACTTTATAATGACCTCAAAATTGGATTTTTTTCTTCTTTATTTCTTTTCTTTGTTTGCTTGTTTGATGTTTTGGGGTTTTTTTGTGAGATAAGGTAGATATTTGTATGATATTTCATTTATGAAATCGGTGTAGTCCTAAACTAACTTATTTGCCATTACAAATAAAAGGAAAGATTGTTATTTCTCTTCAAATGCAGTGAAAGCATGATTATCAAGAAGAATAGACTGGAAAATTGACTTTACCTGATGATTTATGTCAAGTAAAAAAGGAAATAAAAAGTCTGCAAATTTACTCTTTTTATTTAACAAATATTTATGTACTACAAAAATTTAAGAAAATATTAAATATTAGTTAAGTAATTGAATTTAATCACACCTACACTTTCAAATAAGTGCTTTTCAATATACTGTCATAAAACTTTTTCTCATACAAAAGTCGTGATCTGCATCTCTTCATTGCAGTATCTCTTCTGTCTCTATACAATGTTTCCAGTGTTGTGCTATGGTTGTTTACTGTTGTTCTGTTGCTCCTTTACAGTGTGATCATATTTGTATACAAATTTTGTGTTTGCCATTGCACCTTTTAAAAATTAACTGATAACTCAACCTGTACATATTCAAGAACCTTTGCCATAGCTTTGGTGAGAGTGATGGTCTGTTTTCAGCTAGGTTTTCAAGGTCATTTTCTGTTCAGCTTATTCTAACACCTTTATTTTGTCTATTTTCTCTGAAGAACCATACTGTCTGAAAACTAAATCCAATGTGAGGTGAAGTCTGCTAGATTCCAGCCCTGCCTCCCCAAGGAAGTGTCTGCAGAGGTGAGGCAGGTGTTCCACTGTAATTCAGGGTTAAGCAGTCTGTATTATAAAGAGAGCCTGATGAGATCGTAGTGAGTCAGAAAACCACCAAGGAAGAGAAGAAGGGCTGTCACTATGATCTTATGTACAGAACACAGGAGGCCATGATGGAAATTTAGAGTTGTGTTCACAGGCCACAACACTAGAACTTTCCTCCGGATAGGGGGCTGTTATAAACTACACAAACCTTCCAGGGTGCAAACTAAAAATCTCTTTCCTGTCTTTCCCCATCTCCATGTCAGGTACAAAATTTTGCTAGAGAAATGAGGCTGTGCCACTCACTCTGACTCACTGATTATATTTTTTGCATAGGCTTGAAGGGAAGTTCAACACTTGCTTCAGGTGGACTAAATAATCATCACTTTTCCTCTCTTTGTACCCCACCATTTCAAAGTCATAAAATTAAATTTATTAATTTAAACATATAATTTCTGGGCCTTTACTTATTGTAATTTACTATACTATTAGTTCTTCGTTATTTCTACCATGTACAGATTCCTTCTTGAATCAGCTTTTCTGGGTTTGGCCCAAAAGAAGGTTAAGAAATAAATAAAAAACATCCTCATGATCTCATCTGCTATAACAGTTTTCTGCCATTTCACTCAGCTTCCCACACAGAGCTCAGTACTGCCCTAAATGTACTAAGTTGTTCCTGGGTTAGTACCTTCTCTTCTCACAGCTAAATAGCCCATATAGCTGATTCTATTTTCTCTTTGATGTTCTCAGTCAGGCTGACTATGACCTTCTGGAATTTTTAAAATTATATATTGCATAAATTATTTTTTCTCTAGGATTTTCAATATTTTCTCTCTAGCACAGATTTTTTCTATCCATTTCCATTTTTTACAAGTAGCACTATTTTCCTCTTCTTGGTTTTCATTGCAATATGTAATCACCACATACTTAGGGAAAGATACTTTTTGCCTTTATTATTCACTATGAATTCTGAATATCATTTTCACTCCTTAGAAGTCGTTGTATGGATTGAAGCACAGAAATACTATGATTGTGTAATATTTTTCCTTGCAGATTCATCATTCATTATATAGGCTGATTGACTGTGGGTCAGTAGGCTATATTAGATTCTTCCTAGAAAGGACTCTGACATAAGACATTTTTGGTAGGTAATTGATTTAAGTATCAAACATCGAATTTTTATCAACAATTACAGCGGTGACACCCATTATTTTTCAGGCTGTAACAACATGGTGTGCAATTTTGCATGCCATATCATACTCACCCACAGTAACTGGAAGTGACAACTTGTCTTGCCTCAAAGAGATTGTTTTGTATCCCAACAAGGTGAAAAATAATGGCAAAAAATCATGTAACACACCACAAATGGATTGTACTTTCTCAGTTAGGTCGACTAAAGAGAGGAGTAGTACAACTTTATTAACTGTAGCAATCATATTAGCTGAAGAATGTTTGCACTTAGATAAGAAAAATGCTTATAATACATGATGCTAAAAGAATGGAGTGCATTTTTCTCTGCATAACATATATTAAATTTTAGTCCTCTCAAGTATATGGGAAATGATTTTCAGAAGAAAAAAACTTGAAGTAACATAAATTGAAAAATTATGCAATACGCAGCATAAATAATGAGGAATGACACAAAACAAGTAACAAATTGAAAATAAAATGCTAAAACATGAATTTTTGTAACATGTCAGTATGTGCAAGAATAAGGTGAAAGACACACTATTTTCCTATATTATGCAAATAATATCTGATATTTTGAAACATATCTCAGCTTTAAGTACCTGAAGTCCATTACAAGTGTACACAGGAGATTGCTTAATTTGTTAGTAAAGCAAAGCACTTTCTGGCAAGAAGAGTAAGAAGAACTGCTTGTTTGAAAAAAACTGGAAACTTTTATTGTTCTTTATGGTGCAGGCAAAGTACATTCTTTGACAAAGAGGAAAATTCAGTAAAGCTGACTTTAGAATATTCAGCAATTTACAAAATTTTACAGACCCTTTTGGCTTCAAAAGTCTTGACTTCTATTTATAAATCAAGTTTATTTGCACGCCTACTGATGCATGGGAATATAAAGTGCCTTAGGGCAATCAGAAATTAATACTGTGCCTTCCTCAAGGTTTATTTGATAGTATTTGATATGTAGACTTCCAGCTTGTACTGACAAATACTCTTTGGTGAGGGCAACCTCACCAGTTCCCAGGACAGGGGGACAATCCCTGCCCTGGTCCTGCTGCCCACACTATTTCTGATACCAGCCAGGATGCCACTGGCCTTCTTGGCCACCTGGCCACACCCTGAAGAGCAATGGCCATAAATTAAAACATAAGAAGTTTCACCTCAATATGAGGACGAATTTTTTACATTGAGGGCAGCAGAGCCCTGAAATAGGTTGCCCAGGGAGGTCATGGAGTCTCCCACTCGGGACATATTTAAAACCTGAGCGCAGCCTTGAGTCACCACCTGTAGGTGACCTCGCTGTGGCAGGAGCATTGGACTGGATCTCCAGAGGTCTCTTCCAACCCTAACTTTTCTGTGATTCTGTGGCTGTGTGACAATGGCAATTTCCACACCCAGCACTCTGCACTACAACCTGTTATGAATTTCCAGAAATATCTTTGGGCAATTTAAAGCAAGGAATCTCTGCTTAATGACTGCTGAATGAGTTTGGAAAGTCTGAGATATTTGTGAAGCATTTCTTGTAATCTAGTTAATTTACATTGCTAAAGCGCTCAGAGGAACATAATCCCATTCTTCATGTTGCAGCACACTACTTTCTAGGATGACACTAATTTTCTAATAGTTGACAGAAATCTAGGTGAAAATGCATTGTGTGATTGTGTGTGTGTGTGTGTGTGTGTGCATGTCACTTCTCAGGTATATGGGTTTTGGGCAAAAGGTTCAATAACACTAATATTAAGAAAATTTAGATATGTGGAACACAATTTTCAGAGCAGCACACACTGAGCAATACATTTCAAAAGCAAATAGTTTTTGTGAATACCTTATTTTTCATGTATCTGGGAACTCACACTTCCAAAGTCCAACCCTCAAGAAATTCCCCAAATTGTTTCTTTTTTTTTAACATGCTCGGATGACTATCATCTCATCAAATGACTGCTGTTCTACAGGGCTTTTGTTTTATATTGGAGAAGGCTAGAACAAGCTTTTAAACAAAGTTTATCAAGGGCTATGAATCTAGCTGACAGCTGAGGAGCACACAAAAGCATAAAGCAAGTACTTAGACACCACAGAGGATATGTAGGTTAGTGATATTTCTGTTGTGCAAGAAAAAGATGTGTCCTATAAAATATTCCTTAAGAGTTCTAGCATTAAACAGAGGGCAGACTAAAAGTACCATCAAATAAGTATTAGGGAATTGGTGGTGCTCATGTAGCATGGATTATTAACTTCTGGAAACAAAATGCAAGGACAAAAGCATTTATGGTTTATTTTTTCAAAATTCATGTGCTCCAGTTCACGGGCAGGAAATAAAGAGGTCATTGTAATAATGCAATAGTGTTTTTCCATTCTGCAGTTCTGGAGCCACAAGCTTTATTAAGGATCTATAGTGTTCTTTTCTATAGACTGAAAGCAGGGAGACAAAAGTCTGGGGGTTGAGCTTGTTTGGTTTTTTTTGTTTTCTTTTGATCTTCATTTCGGACATCACAGAATTCTGGTCTCCTCTTTTTTTCTTACCCCAGAAGAGGGAAAAGAAAGGAAGAAAACAATCCACAAATCTGAGAAAAAGATATTCCAGGAAAACTTAATTTCAGGCAAGAAAGACATACCTTTTTGTTTTTTAAGGCACTAGCTATTAAGAGTTGCTTTTAGCCAAGCAAAGGGCAAATCAAATATGAAACAAGCTACAGAAGGATGTGGTAATATTGTCAGATCCTAAGAAGAAATGCTGCAGATTACAAATGAAATATAGTACATAGCCTTGTCTCCTCCATTTGTGGTGAGCAGCCCAGGAAGATTTGAATATTATAAAATGGAGTACTATGGCATAGAATAAAGTAATAATTAAACTTGAAACGTTCAGAGAAAGAAGATAGTAATAAGAAATTTTCTAATTGTGAATATTTTCTTAATTTCTGCAAGTTGATCTTGTAGTCATCATCTCAGAGAAAAGTCAATGGAAGAGTAGCAAAGCATAAGCAACCTCTTTACTCTCCATTCCCCTTTATACTAGTGTGTTATTTGACAGGAATCTGCCTTTCGACAGCTCAAAACACAATCCTCAAGTGTTTTCCATCTATTTTTCTCATTTTCTGACATATTGACATTACTTTCAGGGTTACTTACAAATGAAAAGTTAACTTGATATGCCTATCATTTGTTTCTTATTTATACTATGTTCCATTTGCTCTTTTGGGAAATGCTGAGGAGCTTTAGAAGGGTATAAAATTGCAAAAACAACATTTTTTTTTCCAATTACTGTATAAGTTTTCCACATATTGTTCACTGCCTGGTTTTTTCAGGTCTTCTTAAACTTGAAGGACAGGAGAAAAGAAAGACCAGAATTTGCTATTCACTACTTTAAACTTTTCAAGAGGTCATCTCACACTACACCACACTGGGAACTTTGATATGGTATACTGCTTCTGAACCTCAGCTAATCCATCACCTGGTGGCAGGCTGCACACAGTTAGCATTAAAAGAGAACTTCATCTGTCAGATTCAGATAAGAATCTATACCTATTTGTTCATTTTGTGAAACTTTAAAACCAGGTATAAACAACTACTACAAGACATCACTGTAAAGACCGATGTTATTTGTCAGAGTACTACAGGGGATACCAATTCAGACTGACCACATCATTAGGTGTTATTGAACTGTTCCAGCACTTAAAAAGTGGTACATCAAAATATGGGCTCAGCTGCTACACAAAGTGCAGCCATGCCTCTCTTCTCTGTGCCTAGAACATCTTAATTCTATGCTAATATTAGAGGGAGACCTATAGAATTAATGATGCCAGATAGCTTGACTGTTGCTGTCAAGATTCATGAAAGTCCTAAATATGAAAAATGAAGATCCCTTTTCATTAAAGACAATTAAATACTTCAATACATGATAGGAAAGCATTATTCATCACACCAATGAAGTGTGTGATAAATTGTTAGCTTAGACGGTTCAAAAGAACTAAAAAGCTGTGATGTGATACCATGCCCATGCCTACAGAGATCAAAGATCTGCAATGGTAACAGCTCCCATCTTTAGTGACCAGAAAGGATATTCACTAAAAATGGTGAGCTTTGTAGTCTCGATATATTCCTCAGAAGTTTTCCAAACTGCTGAAAATGTAGTGTAAATGGGTTTTGATAGGAAATTCCATCTCTTTGGAGGTAAAAGTCAAAGCGACTCAGCATCAAATTTGCATTATCCCTGATTCATTCCTAAACTCCAAATCTGTTTTGTTTTCTAAATCCTTGATGTTCAACCTGCCTGTGGTATTGAAACAAAATAGGGAGAAAATGCTCTATATCAGACCAGGAATCTGTATTTGGCAGGAATCTGCATTCTGAAAGTTCCAAACATCCTTCTCAGTTATTTTTCATCTATTTTGCTCATTTTCTGATGTATTGACATTGCTTTCAGGATTCCCTAAAGTGAAACATTAACTTGATATACCTATCATCTGTTTCTTATTTATACTATGATCCATTTAGTCTGGAAAAATGCTCTGTATCAGAGCATTTTCATGCCTTCTTTAGATATGCAGGAGATTACATCAATTTATTTCTTAATATTACATTTCATGCGATATTATATATGAAATATCAAATAATTGTCTATGTTTATATGAGAGATAAGTTTCATACAAGACTGATCATTGTTCTCTTATTTTCTAGAAAACTTCTGATCCTTTAAATACTCAAGTATATCTTAATTTTTTTTTATACCTGTTCTAAATTGGAGGTTTGAAATAGAATGACATTTAAATTTTAAATATCTACTTAACTAGTGTATTCTACACTTTTGATCTGTGAGCCAGGACTGATTAGTGCTAATGGACCTGTAACTCAAAGCTTTCCATGTCATTCTTCAATATAGCTGCATTTTCTGTGTGAACTAAAGGAAAAGTGTTTCTGAACACAGTTTTAGGTGCTGGATTACTGATCATTACAGGCTGTATTTAGGTAACACATGTGTTCTACTGATTTTTGACTGTAGAAGGACTACTATCTGGAATTATGTAAAGACTGTCAGAATCCAAACCCATCTTGTGAACTGATATTAGTGTGGAGGAACAGGGTCTTAGATTCTGCTGTTTACAAATAAATCTGGTTTTGGTAGAAAAATAAATTTTATAGGCAAGTTTTTAGGTAAAACCAGATTCCTCATTAAGAGCATTCTGAAAAAGATAAAACACAATTTTACTTTTGTTAAAGTTCTACAGTCCCTAAGAGTGCACAGAAATCAAAGCATTATTTTGCATATTTGAGGAATATGCCTAATACTATTTACATACTTTGCTCTTTTTTTTTTAATTAAGGCATTCTTTTCATGCTTTTCTCTGAGAATCTTATCACAGCAGAGTGTGTATATTAAAATGATAAAATCTTTCATCTTCATGAGAACCTAGTCATTTTTAAAATATACTTTTAAAACATTTATTACCACCATTTTTGTTGTTATTTTCTCCGTTATATGCTAGGAAACAAGAAAATTTCTTGTTTCTAATGCAAGTGTCTTAAAATCTTTGTTAAGATGATGCTGGAATTATAACTGTTAGGAGAAGGTCATTGACAAGCATGTAACGTAACATTTTAAATAATTGTAAAAGTTATCAAGAGGAAGAAAAAAGTAATATATTTGAAACTTCTAAGATCTACCATTCATGAATATTGTAAAGTTTATAGTAGAAATGGAGGAAAAATTGTCACAAAGCATAGTAACTTTTGTAATTCCATGCATATGCAAGAATATTACCTTAGATGGGTGTGCTATATAGAGGAGACACTCTGACACTGCCAAATAAGTTTCACAGAGAATAGTAGGATGGCCTTATTGCCTAAAAATACTAGCACTGCTGTGTGTCAGACCATGACATGATAGAACATATATATATATATACACTACTGATTTCTAGGAAATAATAGTGTAGGAAAATATTCAGATCTGCTCTTCACCCCAAAGCAACACTTGGCTGAACGCTGGTTGCAAATCTTCTACATGCATGAGATATTACACTGTAAGCATTGAATAGTTCTTGGTGCTACCCTTGTTTGGTAGTAGGGTCAACACTTTCTCTAGCAAATGTTTATGTTTGGATATCTTTTATTATATCAGAGTGTGTAGACACTCTGAAGTCATTGTGTATGTAGGATTACTTTGAGCTTTTTAATGCTAGCAAGGCCTTGTAGCATTGAATCTGGCCTTGAAAAGCTCACAATTCCTCATGCAGTAGCTTAGTGACATACCCTGCTGCTCAGGAGTTGACAAGACAGCTGGAGAAGTTATGATCTCTTGATGACATAATGAGCTCTATCCTTACTTGTCTGTTTCTGCCTTCCAGCTTTGCACTTTTTTTGACTTTTTACCTTTTTGTACTATTTTTCTCTTTCATATTGGAGCTACTGCTTACCACTGACCCCATGATTCCAGTCCTTTGTTTCTTTTCTGATGTTTCATAGTCTACTTGTGCAAAGCATGACAATTTTGTCTTAAAGTAAATCTAAACTGAGATGCCATGGCTGTGGTCTGCAAAAATAACTTTTAGGCCCTGTCACCTGTACACTTGGCTCCCAGGAAAATAAAAAGTAGAATATCAATCAATATGAAATGACCTTGCAGGTCTTCAGTCCATAGGCTGTTCTTTTTGCTCTCACCCTGTAGTAATTAGCCAGACCACATTTCTGCCAACCAAATCTCCTGCCTCATACTTAATCTGCTCCTTATTGTATTTCCAGGTAAGAACTGATGAAGTGGTTCCATTGATTATTGAACTTCATGGTAACACTACCTTGCTTTGGCTCATTGCACATATGATGCTTATGGCTTATACCCAGGAGAAAAAAGAGGTAGTGTATGTCACCAATTTCACTATTACAGACACACTTCTCTTTTCTTTGCAGCTTGCTGCTTATGCCAAAGACATCTCAGTATTAGGATATTTAGTTATATGTTTAGGTCCTTCTACTGCCAACTCAGCTGGCCTTTACATTGTTTAGGATTTTTTTCATAAACAGTGATAATGAGAATTTCTGGCTTCTCTCCTTCCGATTTTAAATAATTCACATACATGTTTTTTACCCTTCCTTGAATTTCATGCTGGCAATATGCCTAGTAGTTCTAAAGAGTCTGTATACTGATGTTTATCACAGGACACCATTGAGATCACAAACAGAATGGATTGAATTTCATCACCAATTAATTTCAGAAAAAGGAAGATAGTCACAAGCAGCACTTCAAGCAGAGGCACAGAGTATTTTCTGCTGCTAATTCTGATGTTAACACCTAGGGAACCATATAGTTCTGTTTTTATAACCATTAATTATGTGCTGAAAATTTTCAGAGGGTCTTATTTTTTTCCCAAATGCTTTCTTTGATTTGATTAAAGCATTATTTTGTAGCAAATGTACTAACATTTTTTAAGGAGCATATTCTATTACCTAACTGGCACCCCCATTCCCCCCAAAAAAATATCAAACAAACCAAACCAAAAAAACTAAGAAAAAAAAAAATCATGGGCTTAAAACAGTTGGTTGTTCTGAAAACAAATGTGTTGATTTATTTTGTTCTTCTTTTTAGCATGAGATGTGTGGTGTGCTATTTCTAAATAAATGGTGCCATAAGACAAGCATATGTTGTTCTATATCATGCACTGCAGGTGCTGCAGTACAGGGTTGCATAATGTGCCACCTGAAACTCAGAGAAGCAATTTTCTTTAAAGCACCAGATTGTGGAGGCCTAGCTCACGCTGATAAGCACCTACTGACGCAAGCAGTTCCATTAAAGCCCCTCCTTTCAAGTAAGTGCTATCTTACATCACTAAGTTTTATAGGCCATCTCTGAGCTTCCAGTGTATTTTGGCATTAAAAATCACATTCTGACTCATATATTTTTAGATTCTCTATCCATATAAACTATGTAGAATATGGAAGGTGTTGGCAAGAATTTAGGGTTTAAAATGTTTCACATTACAATATTTATTAGATTAAATCTTATAAGTGCAAAATCCAAAAGACCTCTGCTGTAAGTGCAGTCTTTTACTTATGGTAACATTCGACCTTATTGATATATAGGTCACATACCTTTTTAAGTAGCTGACAGGACAGAGGACTTACATATACGTGCCATATATCAAGGAGAGCAGTCTTAGGCAGATGGTAACAGTACCTAATAGGGAAGGTAGGTAGGAAACTCATGGTGGTTTTCTGGCCCAGACATGTAATTCAAGTTTGTATTATAAAATACAGTACTTCTCTATTTATAGAATGTGGAATTCTGCTGTGCTGCCTGTGATAAACTGTTTTAATCTGTACTGAAATGATTTCTGTTTAGCTCTTCCCAAGCCTGCTGCTTTCAGAATCTGAATTCCTTGTGATAGAGACCATTGCAAATTTATTTGGCATAACATGAATTTTCTGCCTATACAACAAAAAGGACGTTCTAACAATACTGTTGTGGTATTTGGTTTTGCAAATCTTCTCACACCACCTATGTAGACAATTGTGGAGGAAACTAGACCTGATTTAGACAGAATTGGTAAGTTAGTCGTCAGTTGCCTAGATTGAAAGCAGTTTTTTAACACCAGCTGCAAATTAAACTCCCACCTCTCTTCTTCCCCCTCCTCCTCCCTGTAAGAGAGGGAAAAAAGCAGACTATGTGTTGTGATAATAATTTAATGAAAGCAAAAAGCAGTAGAATAAGAAATTCACAATAATAGCAGCAATACTAATAACAAAAGTGAACAAAGAGAGAAGGTGCTTTACCCACAAAAAAGGTGTTCACCCCCTTTAGTTAGTTCTACATGGCTGCTGGTACAGACAAGATGACAACCATTCCTGTGCTACCAGGTCCAAGTGATTTCCCCGGAAAAAGATTAGATAGAGGCTGTTCCTGCACTCTGTGCTGCGTGGCTGCTGGGACAAAGGTAAGATAGCTCATTGTTCCCACCCCTGAGCCCCAAAAAATGTAAAACAATGATGGACAAACCCCCAAAAGCTCTATTGTCTACATTACACCACCCACTTTCTGAACCACTGTGCTCAGTTGTGGTTCTGAGTAACTGGCTCAGTTCATCCCTTTGTGCTCTATTTCCCTCCCCACAGCTGTTGCTGGTCCTCCACTTGCCCTTTTCCNCTATTGTCTACATTACACCACCCACTTTCTGAACCACTGTGCTCAGTTGTGGTTCTGAGTAACTGGCTCAGTTCATCCCTTTGTGCTCTATTTCCCTCCCCACAGCTGTTGCTGGTCCTCCACTTGCCCTTTTCCCCCTCAGGCGCTTCAGCTCCACTGACTGTGGGGCACACACATGGGGCTCAGAGACACCACCAATGTTTTTGTTTTCTTAGAGCTGGGCATGCACTCCAATGGGGGCAGGCTTGCCAGTTCTGTCCTCAGAGCAGCGTCTCAGGCTCCTTGCCTCTCTCTCCTTCAGCACCAAGCTGTGCTTGAAGGAACAGGAAGGGGACCAGCAACATGGCAGAAGGCTAGGTCTGCAAAGGCTGATCCTGACTCCTTTCCACTCGAGAGAGGGAGGAAAATGATGGACCTCTTGGGGTGCGCTGGAGCTTTCTTCCTGAAACCGTGACCCCCATCATTAATCTGGGTGGAATGGAAAAGCAACCTCGCTGCACCACGGTGCTAAGCTCCACCCTCTCCCTGAAACCAGGACAAAGGAACCACAGTTCTGGAAGCTGTTTTCAAAGTAAAGGGAATGCACAATGTCACCATGGAGGCATAATGATTTTAATCTCAAATGATGCAAAGAGACTTAGGTCTAGTTGCTAAAGCTGTTAGTAATGAAAGCATTACTAAAGAAAAAATAAATAAAAATTCCTCTAGATTTTTCTCATTGTGTTTCTACTGAAAGACCACTCTGCATATGATCATCAAATCAAATTGTCCAAATGCAATGCAGACCAAATATATTATTTTTTTAACTATTATT